>ML778291.1:655395-669277 GCA_009831015.1 Picea engelmannii
TGCCAACTAGTACACTCTTTCCTTTTTGTTATTTTTCAAGTACATGTTTTAGATCTTGTTTGCTGTAGATGAATTTTATCTTGCTGTAGGTAAATGAATTTCATAGTTCAGTTACATGCTTAATGTTTTCAAGACTTACTCATTATTGTGAATGGATTCTTGAATGAGAACTCAATGAACAGTTAGACTTCAAGCATTAAGATAGTTTTGAATGCTTTTGAGTTATTTCATGCTTTCAGTATTTTGATTGGATATGATGTTAATGAATGAATGAAAGAAGAACGATGAATGCATCTCTTGAATAGGAGTTTCATTCTTCCAACATTTGATAGGTTTTAAAACTTTCTCTTGAATGCTTACTGTTTTCACTCTTTAGAAAAACAAATGTTGATTACTGTTATGAGGACTATGAAGACGACTTTTGAATAGAAGCTTAGTGCCTCTTGCACGATCAGCCTTAGAATAGATTTTATGCTTACTGTTTTTACCATTTGAAAAGTGCTGATCACTGCCATGAGATATATGAAGATGACTTCTGAATAGGAGCTTAGCATCTCTTTCACATTCAGCCTTAGAATAAGTTTTGGGTTAACTCCATAAAAGATAAAAACTATCTCTAAAATCCATATACTTTGGACATGCCTCTAAGTCTTACAAACACCGGATTGACAATTAATTACACTCTAATTTGCTAGGGTAGATTAGAGCTCAACAATGTGTAGTATATTTATCATTCTTGATACTTTGATTCCTGTAAGCTTTTTCTCCTCTTTGATTTTTTTTAAAAGAAGACTGAGTCCCTCCATGACCAAAATGAATAAAAGGGGAGAAAGGGGGAAACCTTGGCACAAGCCGCAACCACTCTGGAAAAAATCAGTAGTATCACCATTTATCAACACAACAAAGGTTGGTGAAGTAACACAACCCATAATCCATCTCATCAATTGCATGCCAAATCTAACTTGTACTAGTATCATCCGGAGCAAATCCCAGTCTACAGAATCGTAGGCTTTTTTCAAATCCAGTTTTAGAACTAAGGATTTGGATTTCTTCTTTTGAATACTGTGAAGACACTCATGAGAAATCCCTATCGCATCATGGATTCTTCTACCCTGCAAAAATCCTAGCTATTCCTCAGAAAGAAAACTAGACAGTAGTCGCTTAATGCGATTTGCGATGACCTTAGAAATCAAATTATAACAAATATTGCACAAATAAATAGGCCTATAATCCCCGAAGCAAGCTGGATTATTTTCTTTGGGAATCAAAACCAAGAAATTGGAGTTTAGACTTTCAATTATAGATCCCATCTTTTTGGATTCTTCAATCATCTTAACCAAATCTTCACCGACCAGATCAATGAAAGTTATGAAGAATTCCAGGGTCGAGCCATCAGGGTCAGGACTTTTGTCTGTCTGAAACTTAGTCAGAATTTATTTTATCTCATCCAAAGTAACCGGTTCATATAAAAAAAATTCTTCTACCTCATTAATCTTCTTAGAGTAAAGACCAGATAGTTGAACCTATTTTCTTATGAAGGAACCAGATTGGACTTTATAAAAATGACTGAAGTGTTGTGTAGCTACTACTTTAATTTCACTCTGATCTTTGTAACTTCTCCCTTGGCTATCATTTATTTCCCAAATATGCTTATGAATACGAGTCTGATTTGAAACCTGATGAAAATATTTTTTATTACTATCCCCACTCCTTATCCAAGTTGCACGGCTCCTCTGTCGCCACTTTTCTTCAGAAAATTTTAGTAGATCTTTTCATTCCTTTTCTAGTTGGCCAAGAAGAATTTCCAGGTCCGGCTGCAAATTTTCATCCACTAAATTTAGGAAGGTTTATTTGATCTGAGTTTCAAGAGAAACCATTCGCTGTTGTATATTTCTTTCTCGATCTTTGGCCCAGAGTTTTGACTTAATTTTTTATTCCTTTAACTTCCAAACCTATCTACGCTGACCGCTAGGCTCCAACATAAACTTGGGATCTCTCCAAACCTTATGTACTAAAATCTTATAATATTTCTCCAGAACCCAAAGCGGATTCACTTTAAAAGGAAATCCTCTATACTCAAGAGAAGTCTCTAGCTGTAGTAGAATAGGCGCATGATCCGAAATGAAGGGACACTCCACCCAGGACCGATAAAGACCACATATATTTAACAATCCTTTCAAAATGATGCATATGTCCAATATTTTAGAAATGGTGTGATTCCCTTTATGCCCATTTCCCCAAGTTGGGACCAATTTAGTTGGGCGAATATCCACAAGATTTTTTGTGCTCAGCATAGTCCTGTAATAATCTGCCATAGAACTAGATACATTAGTGCCTCCCCAAACTTCATCTGGATACAGAGTAATATTTAGATCACCAGCAATGATCAAATTGTTGATTGATAGAATGCCACTTTCATCCACATTATCCCAGAATAACTGCCTGTTCGCACAAGGTCCATAAACATTTAGTAAGGAAAGTTGCAATTGGATAGAAATAACTTTGTCGGTCAATAAAATACCTCTGCAAGTTAGAAGACGTTTCATATCATAAATAGAGGGATCCCAAGTAACTAGTAACTCTCTCGAGGTACCCAGGGAGTTTACAGCACATGTCACCTAGGTAGGCCGAAAAACATTCACAAAATTTCTTGCTTTTTGTTCTGTAACCAGGGTCTCTTGTAAAAAAATAATTTCAGGATGAACTCTATCCAGTAAACGCCGAAAAGAGCCTGCTTTTAGGGTGCCTCCTACCCCATGGATATTCAATGACAACAGGATCATTATTTGGTCCTTGCTATATCCTTCAACGCTCTAAGTGCCCCACTATCATAGGTGGAAATATCACTGTCACCAGAGGTGCTTTCCACTCCTGCTAATTTCTTTCATGTACTTATGGATTTTATAAGGGAATGCTCAATTCTTAATCCCCTTGACCACGCAAATTCCTTCCTGGAATTTTCCAAATGTGTGCCAGTGGTTACAGAGCTATCACGAAGAGGATCTTTGTAAACATTTTTGCCCAAATAAGTAGGTAAAGGGATTGAAGAGTGTTTATCTCGAAGATAGGGAAAGAGGGACTCAAGCACCTAAGAAAGGGAAGAATCATGTTCGTCAGACTCTCTACATCCTGGTAGGATCTCATTCGATGACGAGCATATGTCCGAAGGGATAGAATCAGAATTTATCAGACTCTGCTCTACTAACACAAGGATTTGACTAGAAGGGTTCTCAGAGAAAGAGGGGTGAATAGTGAAGGAAGTATCCACAGTAGCCTCCAGAGTGACTATAGGTAGTTGATTTCTCCCTCTATGGGAATGATTTGGAGCTTCTGTTAAAAAAGGATCAATATCTTTGTTGGCATCCCCTTGGATGATTAAACCAGAGGTTGAGTGACTTAGCCAACCTGACAAGTCTAAAGTCTCTATTTCCCAGGATGTTAATGACTGATAAAGAGATGGGCAAAATGATTTAATCTTACCTGATATTGAATCCAGAGTAGTAGTTTGATTATCGCATTCCCCAAAGGGTTGGACATCTCCATGGCCAAAAAGTTCCACTTCTGGCGTTCTGTCTTGAATATCCCAATTGCTCAGCTCTTCATTGACATCCTCCAGAATCGTTCTGCCTTTACAGTCTCTGCGAAGATGGCATGTATTTTAGCATACACTACACCAGAAGGGTACCCCCATATAATCCATTGTTTGTTTGCTACATCACCTGCGCCACTCTATCTATATACATTCTGGCAAGCCACAATGTATATTTATCTCTACAAGAAGTTTACCAACTTTCCTTGCTAGAGTGTTGAGAGCTTGATAGTCAACCATAATGAAGGACCCTAACACATTACCTATGGATTTGAAAGCTCCTTCATTCCAGAAGTGAATGGGTAGCCCAGGTAATAGAACCCAAAGATGCCTTAGAGGAAAATAATTTGTTTCGGTATCAAAGGATACTCTCCATCTCTTTATCATTAGGTTGCTCCCTTCGAAGACCCAGCGCGAGGCTAAAAGGACTTTGGTGTCTTCTAGGGAGTGACAAATAAAGCCTATCCATCCTTTTACTAGGTAAATAACCTCTGGCACGTATCCTAAGATAGGATTACAACACCTTTCTAACCACAATTCGAGTGGATCCTTTGCTAAATAGTGGTAAGAGACCCAGCCAACCAGGCAGCACAGTGCCATATGACACGTTTCTTCAAGGCCAACGTCGGAACCAAGAAGAAGCTTCTTAGTGATGTTTGAACTCTGACCTTGCGTTGAGCTCTAACATGAGTCTCTAACCCACCTACACCAGATAATGACACAACCAAATCCTCTCCACTTTGAATACACTACGCCGAACATGGGATAGACTGTGTAGTATTTGAACGAAAGATCGGAAAGGAGGGAGATGAAACAAACTTAGAAGGTGGCGTAGTTGAGCAATGAATAGTGCCTCGTGAGATCTATGTGGAGTAAATACCTCCCAAATGTCTCCCTCCTCGTCATACGAGCTCATAATTTAACTGACAGAATCATAGTTAATGAGGAACCAAAAAAAACCTTCGAAAATAGCCACCTCGGTCGCCCTTCGCCAAATGGCCAAAGGACCAGTAACCAAAAAAGGTAACGTGGAATGTAGTAGAGAGACTATGGGCCAAGAACTTCAGTCATACTACTGCAACAGTAACAATAAAATAGATAAAACAAACAATACCTCCAATAGGATAAAAAAGAGGGTCCCATCAAGTATATGAGAAAAATACGAGAACCTACTACAATAAAGAGAAATAATGGGAAATGATAGTCCAAACCAACTCCTAAATGGAAAATAAGGAGGAGAAAGCAGTATTATAGACTCGAAACAACGGGTCAAGCTCGAGAATTCTAAGAATAAAGCCAAGAAACCTCGGCTTTTTGGCAATCTCATATTGAGAATGTTGGGTGGTTAGTAGCAAATAATCCCATTGAGTGCACTCATAATATGATACAATGTGGCCCGAAACACAGAGCCTCCTAAATCATTCCTTTGGTCTAGGCTCCACCTATGCTTTTCACTCTATCAAGGGCAAGCGCCTAAAGTGACTCGTTTTATCTTGATCTAGTTGGTCCTTCGTATAACACTACTAGCATGCTCAGAACCCTAAGGCTATTGTATTCTCCGAGGTGGTTGGTTCCCTTATATCTACAATGTACCAGCCTTAAAGTCCCACGTTCCCCCATACTTGATTCAAGCTCATCTCCATTCAAAATGAGGGTTGATTTGTGTTCCCGCCAATTCCATTTTGAAAAAGCCTGCTACTTCTTCTTCAACTCTCCATACCCTTAGGAGACTCCCACCTACCTTACATTCCAAATTATTAGGTTTCTTATTTGTATAGCATTTTCCATTTTCACTTAGTGGTGTGCACTGTTACATTTGAAAAAAAAAATTTGAATATAAGTTATCTATGTTATTATATTCCACAATTACCAATAAAAATACATTAATTTCCTTTTAAAATTAAACTATATAAAGACACATAAAGTATGTGAAAAAATATGAAATTCCTCTTGTATCAACAAGAATGTGAAATATTTATTAAATTATTATATTATATTTTATAAATATTTAAAATAAAATTGGATTACATGCGTAAAATAAAAAGCTATGTTTTGTTCATTTAGTTTTTCCATAATATTGAAGCATTTATGTTTAAACATGTATGTTTAGAATACAAGTTCTTCATATTATCATATTCCACAATTAACAACAAACACATTAATTTCTTGTAAAAATTAGAATATATGAAGTAGGGAACATAAAATGCCTGTAAAAAATGAAACTTCTTCCTATATTGGAGAGGCTAGACTGCAATAAGGTACATATTTAAATAAAAGTGACTTCCATAAAACCAATTTCTTTGTTGTGCTTTATGTGCCAAAAAAATTTAGATTTAAAACATAAAACATAATATTAGAAAGTTCAACTATTGAAACTATGTAAAGACTCATTCCTTGTAGGCTTAAAGATTTTCATGTCTTTGTATGTAGCCCCTATTTATAGAAAAGACGGACCAAAGCTATAAATTTGTATCCCAGGTTACTTAAACTTGGTGCATTGTTTAGACTTCAAAGTAGTAAGCCTAGTGGGTTTCGTGAGAGCAAAACTAGTTGAACATATATGCTCTATGTATTGTTTGCGAGACTTGAACCCACGTGCTTTCAAGCCCTTTGGTGTGACTCTTGTCCTTTTAACCATAGAAGAATCATTTACCTTTTTGGTCTTATGTAAAAGTTACAACACTATCAATAAATATTGAAATTGATATTGATATAATGAAAATATGGGTATAGGGTATAGAACTTATCTCTCCTAATTTTTCTTCAAGTGGAGGTAAATGTTGTAATGGTTGAAGATAATGTGATTTATGGTGGATTTCTGAAAAAGGTGATGCATTTCCACCATCATGTCCATCATTTGTGTGCAAAGGAGATTTGGGAGATGTATATGCTTTATTCTAAACATAAAATTATAAAAAGATATAAGTATGCAATTTAAATCAAATTAAATGTAAAATTTTGATAATGATTATATATAATTATAAATACATACAAACTTACTTGTGTTGTCTCATTGAATGTGAAGATAGTTGTAGCATTTGATCTATTTCATTTATATTCTTTTCAAAATTTTGACCATCTTTTGGGGTTTGTAATGATTGTAATGGTTCTGAAAAATACACATGCACCATAAAGATGAAATAATGTATAGATTAAAAAAATTAAATCTATATAATCAATGAAAAATTAGAAACAATAATCCAAAAAAGTAGAATATTCATTTTTCACCTTGTCATCCTAGTAGAATTGATGCAGACCCCCTACCTTTGCCTCGACAGTGTCCACTGGCCTCCCGGTAAAGGATCGTTCTTCAAACTCCCCAAGCCAAAATAGCTCAGTAGTTCCCTGCTGGAACCTTCAACGAATCCACATGTCCTTCTGAACTCCGCCCTACACAAAAAATCACTGAGCACGAGCTCCTTCCCCGCGTGACCACTACCTATGACCACTGGATTAGCCCACAAAGAGCGCGTTTCATTTTGCATTTCAGGATATTCTAAACGAGCCAACTTTGGTTCTCCATTCCCCAAAATTCCTAAAAGGGCTCAATAGATGTTAGCTCCTTTCCTTATCCCCACTCATGTGACCATTCACCATGACCTGGGGCCCAACCGCCTTCACGCATTAGGACTTTCTTTTTCACGAAGTTGGAACTCAACCCAATGTTTCTCCTCGAAAGCCCAATCCGCGAACTTCTGAAATGCTGATATTTCCCCAGACAATCAATGATCGAGATCATTTTTTGATCAACGGCTAGGGTCTCATCAGGATTTCACGTTTTGCGACTTCCAAGTAGTTGGTTCCTTCACACTCATGATTCCCGAAATGTTGATATCTTAGATCAATAGTCGACGACCTGCCTCGATCTAATGACCCAGATCCTTTCGCGATTTCGTCTATCGCTAGTCCTTAAAACTTTACCCATTGACTCCTTCGAGTCGCGAGTCAACGAAACACAAATTGCTCGCCACACGTCCCTTCCAATGGATGGTTATGATGATTCCGCAGACTCTCCTTTTGCAAGTTTTCTCCTCTCCTCCTTTCAAATCTCTTGATGTTCGATTTCACGAACACCCGCATCTACTGCCACCTGTCCTCTGACGATAGACAGTTCCGATCGTATCGGAACTTCTCTCGTGCACCTTCCTCTGGATCCAACGACTGTTGGTCCACGTGCCTCCATATTTGATGGCCCCAGATCTGTTCTTCCCTATGCTCGTTCCTCCTGTGCCTGGACGTGGTTTTAGCGGTCTAGATATTCTCTCCCAGTGTTGATCCAACAGTCACTGTCGCTCCTCCTCCTGAAATTTTTCTTTCTTCCTGACTTGGAAGATTTTCTAAGTGTCGAAGGTCTCAGACTTGGCTTCTTCCTCCTAAGCTTTGGTGATGAATATCAACCTTGACCCTTCACACAATTGTGCTCTGTGTGCGATTTCACACTAATCCTCCTGAGCTTTGTGACTTGAAATAAGTCCACTCTTGCACACTCCTTGTGATATCTTTTATGATCTTTTAGCTGGCTCAATATCTAAGGGACTCGACCCTTCTGGATCTTCTTCAGAAGACTTCTGGTGTTCCTCCTAGCACACTTTTACACTCAACCTCCTGAGCTTGGAGCTTGAAATAAGTTCTCTCTACGTGCACTCCTTGCTCTTTGACTAGCCTCTTGATGGTTGTATTTCAACACTTCGGCTGAGTGTTGGCCTAGTGCAGTCCTTGCACCACTCTTCCTCCAGAGTGTTCAACAACTTTGTCCATTTCTCTCCTTGAAAGGATGTAAGTGCCCTCCTGAGAACTTCTTTTCAAGCACGCCTTGTTGAGCCTACAGAGTATTCAGTAACTCTGTAAGTGTCTTCTCCTCGAAACTTCCCTTCTCTCAGAACTCGAAATAGAGTCCTTATGTGCACTCACTTTGTCCATTTCTCTCCTTGAAAGGATGTAAGTGCCCTCCCAACAACATCTTTTCAAGAACGCCTTGTTGAGCCTACAGAGTATTCAGTAACTCTGTAAGTGTCTTCTTCTCGACACTTCCCTTCTCTCAAAACTCGAAAGAGAGTCCATCTATGCACTCTTTGCACTCGCTCGATGCCCTCCTGGCAGAGCTCTCCAAAATCCTCAGTAATTATGTCTCTATGTGCCTCCCTCTGCATAGTCTTACCTCTAAGGTGTTTAGTAACCTTGAGGCTTCTCTCTTGAGCTAATGATTCCATTGGTGCGCCCTCCTAGCACGTTCTCGCATGAATTCAACACAAAACTCAGATGTGCACTCTCTGCATTGGCTCACAGAGTTCTCAGCACTCTGTCATGCAACCCCTTGCATTTATCCACAAAGAACCCAGACTGAAATCAGAAAACCCACAAATAGAGAAATCTATTCCTGTAGATGGAATCTAACATACATCTACAGCATATGCATATAAACACATAAATGAAATTCATTCAGAAATACACAGACAACCACACAAACATCATATGCAGGAAAAACAACTCTTTATATTAAACTTAGAATGTCTATACAAAGGTTACAAAAGCTCGTACTTCTACAGAGTCTTGGCTCTCTCTTATCTTCTCTTCTATAAACTCACACCTAACCTAATGAATCTAGATACAAATTTTTTTTACAAAGAGGGGCTCCTTGAGCTGTTCCCTCCAAGCTACCTACTCTCATTAATTACAATGAATTACAATCAATGGTTGTCTAGTCCGAATTGGATCTAGATCTTTAGCCTGTCAACCATTAAAGGCGACTCCATCTCCTATCTGCAGAAAGGCATTATTGTGGCTCTTCTAGCCTTACAAACATTTATTACATTTTTGAATTTGAAAATGAGAGGGTTGGCACCTCTCTCCTCCATTGAATGTGTGTTGAATGTGTTGGCTAGCTAGCGTGTTGTTGATGTGAAGCGATGCTCCTGCATCAAGAATATAATAATTTATATGTTAATGTTTTTATGAAATAGGTTGTATGGAAGCAAAACTTACTTCCCCAAAAATCCATTGAAATCTAGGTGAGCGTCGTAATGGTTGACAACTTGATGTTGGTTGGATATCCAAGTTAGTGGATCTATATTCAACAACAAAACTATGTGGTGATCTCTTTGAGGAATTTGTTGATTAGGCTAGACATATCAATAACAATGGGGAATCAATATACAATTGATAACTAAAATAAATACCATCTAATGTTAAACTGTCTTGAAAATCAATGCATGCAAAAAAATTGACTCACCTGTGTACTCATTGTTATTACTAGTTTCCCCAATGTTTAATATATGGGCATGCCCATCCAATTCTTCTTCCCCTACATCATTAAAAGGCCTTGTTCTTTCTTTTTGTTGTAAACCAATATATATCCATTTATTTGTGTCCATACGTCTACGAGGTAAACTTTGATCCCAACGATTCATTTTTTCATGAATTTTTTTCTTTGAATCATCGTTGAGTTGATCAAACGTAGCCAATCACTGCAAAAAATATTTTCAATGAATTTAGTCAATAATAATAAAATTATATTATTATAAAAAAAAATAGATATTGGTGCCAATAAATACTTACAAGGGAACTAATTTCTTCATTGAAAACTCTTTTATATGACTGCTTGTGTGCACGACACAACCTTGCATCTACATCATATTTAATTTTTTTGTTTTGCCTTTTAACCTTACTTGGTGATTTGGCAACGCCTTTAGCATTTCCATCTCTTACTTGACCTCTTGGGCGTGGAGGAATTGGAGGGAGATTATGCATAATATCATGATGGTGATTAAGGCCGGATAGTTTTGACTGGGTTAAGATATTGATGCAATGACCAACCAAACAATAAAATACTGGTTTAGTACCTTTAATAACTACATCCCATTCATGTATATTTTCCTCCATTTTCTCAAATTACTATAAATGAATATGTAAAAACAATGATGTTATAATGACTATAAAAATACATTTAAAAAATAAGCAATGATTTCATATGTCTATCATTTCTAGAAATGAAATCTACGCTTATGCATGGTAATAAAGGCATTGCTACATGCAACATACATTATGATGTTTCCTCTATGCCTTATAGTGATGCCCATGTTCACACAAGGATTCCAAGTTACAAACAATCATCACATCATCTCATAAATGCCCCCCTAACAAATTGGTTATAATAAGGAAAAAATATAGACAAAGATTATGAATCAATTGAACATTTTTACAAAAATACAAATAAATGAATTCCTCTAATTTCAAGCCAGACATTTTAACTATTTTCAGAAAAAATATAGTAAAAATAAAAAAACATATAGCACAATATCATTTTTATATCAAAATATTGTGCATGTGAGTCCTACTTTTTTTCTCTTTCCACATGAAAATTTTCCCAAAAATTATATTAAAATAATTTTTAAAACATCCCAGAGATCCACAATTTGAACTAGGCAAGTCCACTAAGACCAACATCATCTTCAGAAAAAGACTTTGTGAACAAAAATATACTTAGCTATCCCCACATGCACTACAAAGGGACGAAACAACATCTGATTACTTTAGATATAATCCGTTTCTGAGAAAATATCCACTATGCTCATATGGATCCTACTTACTATCCCACTAGCATAGCTTCATCTTAATCTAAAATTAGTCATTTTAGAAAAGCATGTAAAGAAAGATTTATGGAGTAGTGCAAGAATACTTAAATTATTCATGCAAGTATATCTCAAAAATACAAGTTTAATTTGATTCTACTAGATTAGGCCACTAGGATAGAGTCATACAAGTTTTACTATTTTTTTTTTTGTTATACATCATAACCACTATGAAAAGTATATTTGGAAAATTTATGTGAACCATTGTATCAAGATTCTCATTGAATTATTCAAATAATATGGAAGAATTTGTCTTCTTACTCTCATAGATATCAATTTTCTCACACAATTTGAAAATTCTGATTCTTTCCATTGTGTCAAGTGTTGGAGGCATTTGATCGTGGAGCATGGTGGGAAGTCGATGAACTCATAATTGAAGGGGGAGCACTTATTTCTCATTTTTGAAATCTTGGACAATAATATGATAACTAGATCTCCATAGATCATCTCAAACTTAGATCAAGGCAAGTTAATAAGATTGACTCCATAAACTTCTTGAAGCCCAATATAGATGTATTTGTCTTCGTTATCCACCCAAGATACAGAACCCGTAATTCAGAATTCACTCGATTCTTTGTAAGTTTTTCCTTGTCTGGTTTCCAATGTAGATTATATTCGGGTTCCCAAAATTATTATAATTGTGCCTCTTTGTTCTATATTAAATTATAAAAACATAACATGGAATGAACATTTATATATAATCACATCTACTTTACAACCAGACATGGAGAACACTAGCGACTTACTTGGGAGAGATGGTTGCTCGATCTAAACTCTAGACAATGCCAACGAAGTTTGCCCAAATGAAATTCTTCAAAAATTTGCTTCAATTTTGCGAAGCACCATATACAAACTGAAATATGCAGCAACGTTGGTAGGTAGTGCATTTAATTTTTGCATTCAATCTGTATCTGGAATGCCAACTCCGTGGATTTCCATGGATATTGGCATTTGGTGGATCTTTACTGTGAGGGGACGACAACTTAATGCCCATGGTGAAGTGTTAGAACGACGATCGAAAATATCCATAATAGCGAGCCATTTACATCGCCCGAGTCATGTATGGGTATGACTATGGGGGCGCGCCTGGCTATGGGGGCGATAACCTAGCTATGGGTGATGGCACCGAGATTGAAGATCATGCAACAACCTCCCAATCACTGGGTTGCTGCATTGTGGACAACTTTCGCCTGCCAAGCTATGGGTGAAGCCTAGCTATGAGTAATGGTGCCGAGATCGAGAACCATACAACAACCTCCCAATTATTGGGTTGTTGCATGGTGGATAGCATTCGCCATAAGCACGCTTCCCACAACCGTTAATTTTGCACGTCAACTTTAAATGGAGCTGAGAGATTATTGCAGTTCTATATGATATTGTTTTCAATTTGACACGTCAAAAAAACAAAAGAGATAACCCTGCTGCCCAATGGGCACCGCGGGACTGCTAATTTCATGCGTTCAACTTTATACCTGGGGCCAAGGTTGGAAATTGATGGGCAAAATGCCCGTCATGGCCCATTTTGCCCGTCAAATACAACCAAATATTTTTTGCAACCGTTTCGAGGAACGGGTACCCTAATAGATAGGACATGTTTTTGACGGGAATAAATTTTATAAGACGTTATTTAAATTTTTTAACAGTGTTTATTTATTATGACGGGCATAAATTCCATCAGACGTCATTAATTCATTTTATCTCCTCTATGGTGGAATGGATAATATCTATGATTTCTGATATGGAGCACCATTTACAAGGGACTTGGTAGTTAATGCAGGCATATGTTAAGGTCCTAACCCGTACATAGGTAAATCAATGTATTCGGATGTAATAAAGGTCAATATTAATAAGACCTTTCAATAAAATAGAATAAGGCGGATGTAAGAAGACCTAATAGAAGCTTCCGCTTCTAGAAGGATGTTCCTCTAGATGCTTCTCTTAATAGACATATTTAGTATAAATAAGAGTCGAGGGTATGCAAACCCTAGCTGGGAGATTATTGTAACAGAGCGCTGCTCTATTGGAGGTTGCCCCCTCGAAAAGGCCTGTGAACATTGCTATCAGAATCAAAGTGCTATTTCTGTTTCTATTTCGTATATCATTTCTGTGTATTGTGAAGATTATGCTGGATATTTTTCTGTTATTCTGTCATTTCTAGCATTTCATTTCTGTTCTGCATATTTTATATATCTGGTATCTTGCAAGTGGTATCAGAGCACTTTCCTTGGCAGAAATTGTGGGCATTTTTTTTTCAGGGTAGAGACGTATTCCGGTGTCTTTAAGCCACAGAGATCTGTTGTTACGCGCATAAACCCGCGGTTGTGGGATTCATACACGCAGGAAATACAAGTGGTTCTTAAGCGCACATCTGTTGGACACCATTGTAACCCCTGTTGGTACCCCTTCGAGTGGTAGCGCATCAGACAACACCTGTGTACGGATCAGCCTAGATTTCCTAAATCCCTCTGTAGATAAACCTATCGGCCACCGGACTGCTATAGTGTCACCGAGAACAACACTCAGGAAGATACTCTCTAGTACCTGGGTAGTCGGGTAGTACGGCTAAGGGTACTGTCTATCCTCCTTAGTTAGTGCCCTGAGATATTGGGCCGAGTACTACTGTTGGACCCCGCACGTATATCAGAGAGCTATAGCACAGGGAAAA
>ML778291.1:670382-680797 GCA_009831015.1 Picea engelmannii
TTTCTTTCGAGAGTGTTTTATCAGTGGCCTCAAGGAGGAGATTCGGGCCCATGTCCTCATGGCTCGACCTACGACTTGGGTGGAGGCTACCAAAAAAGCTAAAGAAGCACAACAAATTGTCTCCTCTCAAAACCGTAAGCCTTTCTTTATCCCGCGCCCTAAACCAGTAAACCCCACTACTCCCTCAGCTCCATTAAAAATCCAAAAATTGACCAGGGCGGAAATGACTGAATGCCAACTCAAAGGCCTCTGTTATAATTGTGATGACAAATATTTCCCAGGCCACAAATGTAAGGAACAAAAGCTCTTTATGGCCATCTCTGAAGATATTCAGGAAGAAGATGTTAACAACACCCCACTGCCCGAGTCACCAGAAATTTCTGACATAAACCCTCCCTCCGACCCTCCCGTAGAGGAACCCATCATTTCCCTCAATGCCCTCACCGGCTTCTCTGCCCCCCAAACTCTCAAGCCCATCGGTTACATCAAGCACCGAAAGGTCATCATCTTGGTTGATAGTGGCAGCACCCACAATTTTATTCATTGCCACATCGCCCAAGAAACCCATTGTTATATCCATGCTGTCAATAATTTCCAAATCATGATTGCTAATGGGGGCTCTATGAAATGTGGCGGGCGTTGTGAAAATGTGTGTCTCCAAATAGGTGACTACCATCTCAAATCCCATATGTTCGCTATTGACATGGGAGGTTGCGACATTGTGTTGGGTGCCGAATGGCTCAGAACCTTGGTGTTCTCGCTCGAATCGTCACAGGGTGAGCAAAAATGGGAGCATTGGCATGCCTTGTTGGGCTTGGCAAGGCAAAATAGGATGTTGTGGACAGAATGGTTAACAGAAATAGAAACAAACTATAATCTAACTACGAACTGAAAGTAAATAACATTACAAAAATAGACAAGGAACATTAAACATCAGACACAGGTGTCTTCAAAGGTTTCAGGCAGGTGCTTTATTGAAACCAGAGCGCACGTAGAAGAGAGGGACCTGGGGTTCCTCCTCCCTCCAGCGGAAGGTTCTTCGGGGCCCTCAACCCGATGCTTTCCTTACAAAATGAACAGAATTGAACTGAGTGATGAAAGAACTCTGTATTACACTGCTGATGAATTGATTGTCAAAGGCTGTGCTCTGAATCATCTGGACAGCGTAACAATGCTTTGAATTCCCTGTTGAAACAATGAGTCCTCACAGCCTTTTATAGCCGTTTCAAGGGCGGTCTTGTAACCATCTCCAGGTGTGAATAGGGGCGCATTAGGGTTCGTTTACCTCATTTAATCCGCCGTTTTTGCAGAGCCGACTCTGATCCGAGGGTCAAATCACCTTGGGGGTCGGTCTGTAGGCGGTCGAGAGGCCGACCTATGCAATTAATGCACCGTATTAGCAAATGCACGGCTTTTTATGTGGACAGTCGCGCGTCGGACGCGCGTGTGGGCATAACACATTTTTGTCCCGCGCATGTGCGTGCGCATCAAGCTGATGTAAAGCGCTCTTCAATTTTTGGTTACTTTGTATAGTGTTTTCCCTTATTGAGTGCTGTGAAATTAATTCAGTGCCATGAGTGACTTCATTGCTGTTTTGATGATGTGGAGTTCTTGTCGCCATGTGCAGACAAAATTTCAGTGATAACAGATGCCCCCTTATGGATGAGGTTAGGAGCATACGTATAGCCGAAATCCATCAATGTTTCTTCTACTGAGAATGTTGTTGTAAGGGAAAGCAGGAGTGGGACCTTTCGGAGCGATCCGTTGGAGAGAGGAGGAACCAGTATCTCGATCTTCTAAGAGACGTGCAGAGAAAAAATATACAATTGTGTACAAACGAGGCGGGCATGCCCCATGCTCGTGTGATGTAACTCTGAAAAAATATGATGGAAGTGTTGGTGTAGACAACTGCAGCGCCCTCGGGGGCGGTAATGATAAAGGCAGAAGACAATTCTGCAAATGAACATACTCTGAACAACAGGCAATGGTCGTTGTAATAAGCAGCGATGATGATGTGGGCATTGATGGCCCTACCATGTTCAGAGGTCTTCGGCAAATGACAAAAATAACTGCAACAGTCGCAAAGTAAGACCCACCATAACATGAGAAAGTGTTGGCGTCGAATGTTATGGGGGCCAATGACAGCAGGGAGCAATGGTGTTTCCCCCTGTGCCGTCCGAGATCTCTCATTAAAATAGAGAATGAGAATCAAGATATTGTCTCCCTTCTGGAAAAGTGTGATGATGTCGACAAAAGGGGGACGCGACTCCCAGAAGAAAAAAGGTGCTCCGTGGAATCTACTGAAGTGAGGAGGTGGCAGAGGTACATGGACGAAGTCAAGAAGTGGGATGACTCAATACTTCCCTTGGTTGGAGGATGTATGAGGAAAACAGTGGCCGCAACCGTGTAACAAGGTCGAGTGTCAGGGGGACAACAGGACTGGTGCTGAGTTGTGCCAGAGGCGGGACAAAGTGAACAAATTCAGAGGGTAGAGGTAACTGACCTGTGGGGTACTCTGAAGATATGGATGATGCCGGCAAGGGTAAATGATAAGTAATGCTCCAACCAAGGGTGACATGGGTTGCGTGTGGCCAAAAGAGAGCAGGTCGCCAACGGTGACGACAAAGAATGTAATGACTGGAAATAAAGGTGATTGTACAATAAATAATAAATAATAAATAATTTTGGGGAGAAATGTACAAATACAGAAACGGGTGCCCCAACGTGAAATGCGTGCCCTTAGGAGGGCATAATTGTCATGAGAAACTGATGAAGGGTGGGGGCCCCATTGGCAAGTTTCTGTATGAGGTAGGTGAATGGAGATAGGTTCGCAGATGGGAAAACTGATGGTGGATGAAATGGTGGGTTCATGATCCTACGGAGGTGCAGGTAAAAAAGAACATAACCATAAAGCGATGATTTGGGAGTCCATATGGGAAGCTAGCAAAAATGAGGAGAAGAAGTATGTGGTTGATTCGCAACATGATGTAAGACTATCGGGACTCCCATCCCTAAAGGGTAATGAAAAATAGCATGAGTGTCAAAAGTGCAAAAAGGTGCTATGAATGGGACAACTCATGTGGGTGAGAATGCTACCAGGTTGCAGTACCGCAGATGCAAATGGAGGTTTGGGTACTGCAGAGCCAGGAATGAGGATCCTAAAGGCTAATATCAGAGGGTGTGACTAGAAATGTAAGTGAAATTCGGTGGGATAGACTACATGCCAGTGCTGAATATATACCTGAAGGAATGATGTCGATGACCGATGAGCAAGTACCTGCACACATGACAACCAAATACCCAAAGTGAACAATATTTGAAGAGTATCCAACGTATGAGCTTGTATTTGACAAATGTGACAATGCACGTGCGTACCTGGCCATGATGTGAAAAAAAGGTGCCCCGAGGGCTCATGGTGAAAAGTGACCTCGGGACAGTCATGATGTAGGCGGCGGGACGCTGATCCCGTGGCTAAAGACGGTTCGAAAAATGGACGTCGTGGGCTCCCAGAATGGTGAGTGGAGGTTTGGCAGAAACCCTATATATAGCTGTAGGGCCCACATTGCCACTTCATTTGTACCTGCTGCTACAGTGAGTTCCAGAGAAGACCCAGAGGAGATCGAGTGATTCTAAGAGCACCAGGCATCCATTTCCCAGCGTGCAAGATTCAGGTTAGTCGTCTGAACATCCTGCATAGCTATAGATTTCAAATTTCTGGACAGGGTAGGTATAGGGGGTCGTACAGGAGGTTTAGGGGGTTTTTTGATAGGCTGTGGGCCCCAATGCGCGGGCGACTCAGTGGAAGGCGCGCATGAGTGCGCGCCTGTACACTGATAAAACGTGCATGAGGGTGCGCCTGTGGGGTAGACAGGCGCGCGTGAGTGCACGCCTGTAGGTTGAACAGGCACGCTCTAGAGCGCGCTTGTGGGTATGACAAGCGCGCTCTAGCGCGCGCCTGTAAAGTGGACAAGCACGCATGTGTGCACGCCTGTATGGTGAACAGGCGCGCATGTGTGCGTGCCTGTGGGGGTAAAAACCGCGCCTTTGAAGCAAGGTGTCAGGGTGAGAAAGTATCTCTTTTTGATGTTTTGGATAATTGCCTAATCTAATATAGGACTCTGGGTTGTGTGCAGGTGGCGATCAGTGAGCATGGATGTGCGATGGCGCGAGCGGGACTGGGAGCCGCTGCGGGAGGAGGTGGCCGAGGTGAGGCTGGCAGTGCGGGCGTCTTTAGCAGCCAGTGGGTTGCTAAAGTTTTTTGAGTGCCCTCTGATACGGGCCCAAGAGTATTTGCTCCAGTTTCTGATTGAGATGTGGAGCCCTGAGCATCACGACTTCCTCATGCGAGGAGAGCAGTTCTCCTTCACTGCGGTGGAGGACATCTACTTTTTGACTGGGCTCCCCTTTTGGGGAACACCGTTGCTGGCAGCGCCTGTGCTGCCGAGGGACACTGATCTGGTGGAGGTCGCCGAGCGATACTACTCAGGTGAGCACTATATGACTGGGTCATCAGTGCGTATCCGTGCGATAGATGTTCTGCTGCATCGTTGCGTAGCAGCTATGATCGTGCGGGTGTACGGAACCCGAGTGCCCCACCGGATTAGTGGTGGCAAGCTGTTGCTGATGGAGAGGGTGGTGGTGGGACGTGAGCGGTTCGCCTGGGGTCTCACTCTACATGCGCAGATGATTGCGCAGCTGGACCGTTGTCGGTCTACAGGCAGGGGGGAGTTTGCTTTTGGCTCCATCCTGGTGGCCTTTTTCTTGGAGAGGGTGCCGACGTTGTGGCCGAGGGTGGTGCTGGAGGTACCAGCGGTACGAGAGCCGCGCTTGAGGCGGTGGTCCGAGATTTTGGTTCGCCACGGCGGTGGCAAAGGTGGACATTACTTCACAGAGGAGGCAGCTCTGATATGACGGCAGACGCCGCAGTTTATACTTCGGTTCCCCTATGCTGGGGTGGACTTCCGGGGGGACCCAGATATGGTACTGCCTCCTGGGGAAGATTTTGACCACAGAGGTATGTTGTGTATTTGTATATTGTGATTTATTTTGTGTTTTTGATATACCAGTGCATATGTTTGATGTATAGACACTGATACCATCTGTTGTTGTTTGTTTGGTGCATGTGCAGATTTGGCACCTTGCGGGTGTGAGGTGGAGGTGTTCAGAGAGCCCGCGGAGCGAGAGCAGGAGAGACCACCGTGTGCAGGGAGACGGCTGAGGGATGAGGCTGTTGAGGGACCAACAGAGCCCGAGAGACTAGCGCAGAGGCACCGCTTTGATGATCCTGGTGCGGGGCCATCTCATGCTCCTCCGGTGGCAGTCAGAGATGACGATGATCTAGTCCGTCGGTTTGAGACGGTTTTTTGAGACGTGCCTGAGGGCATGTGGACCCGTATCTAGGACGAGGAGTTCCTGGAGCAGTGCATCGGGTTACCGCCACCATGGCGGTCGATCATGCGGCGAGCAGCTGTGCTCACTGTGATGATGAGTGGACGCCTACCGCCTGGGCAGGCTGGTCCTGCGGATGTGCCACCCCCACTGCCTGGGGAAGGTGAGGGTGGGCCACCACCTCCTCCTGAGGGAGGGGCAGCTGGGGGTGCCCTAGAGGCCCCCTGATTTTATGGGGCATTTTTGTACCTTTTTGATAGGCTAGTGAGCCGATTTTTTGTACCGAGATGCGGCACGGACCGATGGGCCGGTATATATTTTTTGTATGTAAACATTCGGATGGTCGGGGAGGCCTTGATATATATATGAGTATACACCTTTTTTAGATCCAAATGTGGTACACGTGGTTTTGTTTTGATGATGATGATGTCTATGTTTCCTATATGTTGTGACAGAATGTATGAGATGCTTATGTCTGTGTATTTTGATGTGATATATGCCAATCTAACACCATGTTAGCTATGTCATCTGTTGTTTGATTCAATTCTCTTGGAATATGTGTAAATGTAATGGAATCAAAATATCGAGATAACAGTCTAACCTGCAGGTATTTGCGAAAGAGGCACGGATCATGTACACGGTAAACATTGTTGAGCTGGAGAACGACTAACTGTGAGTCGAGGAAAACGCTAAGGTGACGAATATGATGATGTTGGGTGTCGGTCAGGAGGCCAATGACAGCCGTGTATTCGGCTTGGTTATTGGTTGTTGGCCCTAAACAGATGTCGCCTGGATGTAGCAGTTCATGTGAAGGGGTGTAGAGAGCCCAAACAACCGAAGTGAGATTTTGTGTCCAACGGCTGGCGCCGTCGGCGTAACCAATGTGGTAAGCTGGTGGAGGAGTCACCTGTCAATAGCACAAAGGATAGTTTAGACGAGAGGGTAGGGAAAAAATATTAAAAACACTAAACAAGAAAAAGTAACCTAAAGTAGCATGACTACTTCTAAGCATAAAATTTCTTGAGGTACAACCCATTGACGGGTTCTTTGAGTGTGAGGCCTTCGGGGGAGGACAGGATGTAGGCGCCTTTGGTGAGGCAATGTTGGATGATGTAAGGGCCATGCCAGAGTGATTCGAATTTTCCATGGCCAAAGGTATCGTGAGCGATATCATAGGCGAGGACAAGGTCGCCTTCGCAAAATGAGCGAAGGTTGACATGGCGATCAAAGGTAGCTTTGGATCGTGTTTTAGCTGCCTCGTTGTTCTGTAATGAGGATCGATAATCTTCATCCAGAGACTCCAAGTTCAGCAAGCGCTGCTCCATTGGAGCAGTGTCGGGTAAAAGCTCGATTGCGGTGCGAAGGGTGGGAATTTCGCATTCGATGGGAAGAGTTGCCTCGATCCCATGGACTAAATGGAATGGTGTGAATCCTGTGGTGGTCTTTACTGCCGTGCGATAAGCCCATAGCGCGGAGAATAACATATGATGCCAATTGGTTTTATGTTTATTGACCGTGCGTTGCAACATGGTCTTGAGGACTTTGTTCACTACCTCGACCTGTCCGTTTGACTGAGGATAGTATGGTGAGGAAAAATCGTGGGAGAAGCCTAACCGAGATGAGAGTTCGACAAAGATCTCATTCTCAAAATGTTTCCCATGATCTTAAACTAGTTGGAGTGGTACTCCGAACCGGGATATGACGTGGTTAAAGAAAAACCGCGCTGCAGTGTCCGCGGTGTTGTTGAAGGTGGGCATAGCTTCAGCCCATTTGGTGAAGTAATCGACAGCGACAACAATGTATTTGTGACCATTGTTGGAGGGGGGATTACAAGTCATAAAGTCAATGCCCCATTTACAAAAGGGGCCGGCAATGATGACTGGATGAAGAAGAGCGGGGGGAGCGCGGGCTTTGTTGGCATAGAGATGACACTGCTCACAGCGTTTTACGGCATGAATGCAATCATGACATAAGGTAGGCCAAAAGTAACCGGCCCGGATAATCTTCTGAGCCGTGGAAATGCCCGAAAGATGGCCCCCGCAGGCACTGCTGTGGCAGTCATTTAAGACTTTGTCAGCCTCGTCAATAGTCAAGCAGCGACAAAGAATGGTGTCGACACCTCGCCGATATAGGATGTCACCGATAAGGAGATAGCGGGGGGCCTTATGGCGAATGCGCCGACGATCATCTCGTGATAGGTGATTACCGAACTTTTGAGTTCGTAGGTAGACGAGGAGGTCACCATACCAAGGATCATCAGAAGCGATGTAAAAGAGATGTTCGTCAGGGAAGTCAGTATTGACGAGGGCACTGGGTGTGTCAGAAGGAAGGGCCGTGACGAGTTCAGCAAGAACGAGGGCCTTCTTACTCTTTGGTGTTGAGAACTCGAGGTCGTACTCCTGATGGATAACGATCCATCGAGCGAATTTGTCGTTAACTTGGCGACGGCTGAGCAAGTATTGCATTGGGTTGGAATCTGCGACGACCTTGGTGGTGCGAAGCAGGATATAATGGCGCAGTTTCTGGACCACGAGGAAAACTGCTAGAGCAAGTTTCTCTTCATGTTTGTACTTCAGGGGTGGACCTGAGAGGTTCTTGCTGATGTAGTAAATGATGTGTTCACGATTGTCATCTCCGAGCTAGACAAGGACACCGACTACTGATACAGCTGATGCTGATATGTAATCCGGTGCACTAATCAAAGGTGCGTTGGAAAGTGCTGTTTTAAGATCATCAAATGATTTTTGGGTGTAGTCGTCCCACTGAAAAGGGATGTCATGACGTAGTAAGCGAAGGAAACCATGTGCGCGTATAGCGTAATCAGGAACAAAGCGTCTAAGAAAGTTGGCTTTGCCTTGCAGACTCTGGAGTTGTCGTATATTCCGAGGAGGTGGAATCTCAGTGATGGCTTTGACTTTGAGGGGGTCCACGGTGATACCGATTTGTGAAACGATAAAACCAAGGAGGCGCCCTGCGGTGACACAGAACACACACTTGAGGGGATTCAAGCGGATGTTGTACTGGCGGCATCACTGAAAGATGATTCGTAAATCATCGAGATGTTGGGTGCATTTCTTAGATCGAGCTGTGAGGTCGTCCAAGTAGGCAAGGATGATTTCATCTAGATCGTGAAATATGTATGTCATCGCCCGCTGGAAAGTTGCGCCGGCATTCTTTAAGCCAAAAGGCATGACACAATATGCGAAAGTACCCCACGGGGTAATAAATGCAGTTTTATACTAATCGGCTGGGTGTATCTGAATTTGGTTATAGCCAGAGAATCCGTCCATGAAGGAGAGAGCCTCGTGGCCGGCGCAGTCATCGATAACTTGATCAATGAAGGGCGTTGGAAAGTTGTCTTTGGGACATGCATTATTGAGATCGTGAAAGTCTGTGCAGACGCGGATAGTGCCCTGTTTCTTGTCGACGGGTACAGGGTTGGAAACCTAGGAAGTGTAAGCAATGGGGTAAATAAACCCGGCTGTACGTAATATGTCAATTTCGGCTTTGATAGTCGTGGCCTTGGATGGGTGTAGCGATCGTTGTTTTTGGCGAACGGGGGTGATGTCCGACCAGGTGTCGATGCGATGCTCAACGATAGATGGATCGAGCCCGGGCATCTCTGTGTATGACCAAGCGAAGATATCTCTGTATTCTTGGAAGAGGGCTTTGTATGCGGCAATTTCCTGAGGAGTGCAAACAGCTCCAATGATGATTTCTTCGACAACACCGTTTTTAATGGAAATGTCGATTTTGATGGTGGGGGAAATGTTAGCCATGTTTCCCTCTTCGAATGCATCAGGGGCAGGAATGGGATTTTTGAACCAATCAATAGTCCCAGATGGGATAAAATCTTTGGTTTCGACTACGTACACAGGGTTTTGATTAGGAGGCATGAGTGCTTCCTGTGGGAGGAAGAGTGCACGATGATGTAGTGCGTCCCAAGGAAAGTCTGGGCTGTGTAGTTCTTCCAATATCTCCTCGTCGTTTTGGAAACAACGGGAGTATAAGGGATCGTGATGAGTGATCTCAGTGCTAGTGTGATTGCCCCCTGCTGGAGTAGCAAGGGGAGGTGTATGAGCAGAATGTGAGGGTTCACTCGACATAAGCCATATGTTGAAGTACTGAGGGGTACCAGTAGTGGTTGGGTGGAGGGTCTTTGTATGAACGGGAGAGTTGGGAGGATTGCGGGGTAACTCCTCAGAGACGTCATTTAAGAACCATGGAGGTGTTGGGAGTGCCTCAGGCTCTAGAGAAATGACACGACGATCTTCGGGTGGTGAAGTAATGTCGATTATTGGCTCGGTGGGTTGGTGTCGTCGGGCCACTTGACGTTGCCTGTAGGCAAGGATCATAGGACATTGGTATGTAAAATGGGCTAGTGAATCGCAGAGAGAGCAAGGGAATCTCATACGTTCATTAACTGAAGTAGTGACATAACGAATGTCAGTGATGTTTGAAGAGGACGTGGCAGGGCGTGGGTTGTTCTGGAAATTCTGGCGTACAGCCACTAACGTCTGCCGAAAACGTGGCAGTGCTGGGCAATGGTGAGTTTAATGGCCATATTCTGAACATATAGCACACGCAAATTTAGTCCTCAACCCTTTACTACTGGAAGGGTTTGGGGTAGGGGTACTTGCAGTAGTGACGGGGGTTGGTGGAGTGGAATTGGGGGGAATTAAATTCTGTAATTCAGGTAGGGATGGGCAGTTGTTGGTTTGGTGGCCCTCCTTTTCACATAGTGCGCAAGATGGTGGGATGCGTGGGGGACGGGGAGCAACGGGCTCCTTCTGCTTCCTCCTACCCCCAGCTATAGCCGGGGGGGTAGGGAGTATGGGGGTAGTGGGGGTAGTGGGCGTGAGGACAGGAATCACCATGGGGAGACCTTCCTGTGGGCGAGGGACCATTTCAGGTGGACGTAAATACCACACTGGGATTGCTAACACCATGTTGGGTAGTGTAAGCGTTGCGGCTACCTGGAAAGCTTCTACACCGGGTGGTGGGTAAAAGAAGGGAATTTGAGTGAG
>ML778291.1:690076-707530 GCA_009831015.1 Picea engelmannii
GTAGTCCAACCGCCATTGTAAACCAAGGTCCCATGTCCAAGTGCTCATGTGAACTTCACACAGAAGATATTGGAACCCAATAACCAACTGAAAATTATGCTCCAAAGACTAACACATGTCATGTGGATCCAAATAAGAAGATATGTCCACATAGTGGGAAAAGGTTGTAGTTGAATCTAGAAGGAACAATATCACTGGAGAATATGCAAACTGGACACTAGTAGTCATAAGTCGCTCTGAATTTGTCACATTGATGTTCTCTACATAAGGTGGAGTAGAGTCATCAAATAAATAACAATCATCCCAAAAATGACAATTGTCCATATACCAATCATCACAATCAGCTTTGAAATCATACCAAGCACATATTTCTTGATTATATTCATACATGATGTAAATTTCGTTGATTTCCATATTACATTTCTCCTAGATGGCAAGTTTCATCTTTTGAAATTTTTGATCTAAAACCTGTTGAACACTTGTCTAGAGGGCTCTGCACATTTCATTGAGGTGCATGAGTATTTGAGAGAGGATATCCATTGGAAACACCACATATAATATGTCAAAATAAATCTCTTAAAATTATCTATCCAATGGAACTGATATGGTAGCAATCTGAGCACCCTGTGAAAATTTGTGAGCTCTGCAGTCTTGTCGCCATCACAAAAAACCCATAAAATGGTTGATTTTAGATCAACGATATCTTCACTTCCAGAGCTCCGATTCAGATGATTTTTTTTTTGAAATGAGCTATTTTTTAAAGAAGAACTCAGATCTGTAATTTGTTTAGGAAAATTCAGCCCCATACGCTACAGAAATCAGAAAAATCACGCGGTTGTCCACAAAAAAACCCTAAAAATGAGCAAATTTTAAAATGATGATATCTTCACTTCCCGGACTCCGATTCAACTGATTTTTTTTTAATTCAATTTTTTGCAAATTCCACACATAAAACTATAGGATTTCTCCAGAATGTTACGACCCTCTTTTTCTTATTCGAAAATCCTGCAAAATAAAAACAAAAAATTGCCCACAATTGCTCCTAAGGAAAGTGTTATGATACCAATTGTTAAGTACCAAAGATCTACAAATATAATCACTATAAGAGATACCAAGAACAATATGCAAAATCTCCTTTATTATTACCAAAACTCTTATGGTAGGGCAACACCATACAATGCATCCTATTATGGAAGAGATCCTCTCTTGTTCACTTGCCTCTTCGAAGGGGAAACCTCCTAATGAGCTACACACTCCAAATACAATACTTCTCAACATGTCTCATTATATTTCTTAAACATTTTTATATAGTGTTACCAACCACTAAGAACATTTTAGAGGAGAATCTTCTAGAAGTAGAACCTTTTAATAAGTCATCTTACATTTATTATGTTTACACTAATATATCTAACTCCCATAGTGGGCCTTATTTAATAATATAAGGGACCTAGTCCACCTTACTTTGAATGACCTCCACTATAATTACTATAGGCCCTCCGGCCTCCCCACTACCTCTCTAGCTACACTACAATAAACAATATAAAAATTAATCTATCCCTTTTTAAAATAAAATGTTTGGTCCACAATTTATCATTCTAGACTAAAATACTCCATTTACAAACAATAGAAATTGAAATCACATACTTGCCTTAAGGAATTGATCCCTGAATATTGAGTTCAAATCAGACTTATTGTTTCTCTTTACTATAGTTGTTTTAAAGATACAACAATGAGTATGATCTAAAAATTTATGGATGAGTGACAATGACTATGTCTTAATTAGGAAACAAAATCGATACGAGATGGGATGACCAACTCACTAGTTGTGGAGAGCTAAGATGACCAATTTAGCATTAGCTAGATTTTCAAGAGAAAAAACAACATTGAGCGTAAAGAGCTTAGTTATGAAAACGAATTCATATCCTAGATAATACCCTATATTTATTTCAATCACCTGCCAATATATGTTATCTTCATGTGGTAGATTTTATCCTTGTACAATTAATTATTTCAAATGGATTCTTAATAAAAACAGAAAAGATAGATGGCACACAATACACAAAGATTTTACCCTAGAAACCCAAACTGAGAAAACCAACAACTTGTTTAAAGCCACACCTGTAATTCTTTATTCATCATCATCATCAATGTTCATTGTTTACAATACAATATATAGGATCTCGCGACATCCAAAACCCCTAATCAATTGACTCTATTTAGTCTACAACCCTTTCACACTACATTGATTCTATAATTTTTGGACAAAGAGCACGTAAATCTTGAGTTGGATCTAGATATCATATTAGATTTGAATGGAAACTGAATAAATATTGAACTTGATCTTGTGTGACAATTTTTTTTTATTGCGAGGGTCTTTATTTACTCCAGAGCATTGTTATTGTACCAAACCAACTTGCATTAATGTGATGGAAGATACACGATGGATAGGAATTGGCATGTGCTACAGGAAAACTATAGTTGCATTCCCTATTTGTTTTCTAGAATATCATTTAATAGTACCTATCTATTTCTATTTGTTTTCTAGAATATCATTTAATATTACCTAACTATTTTTTCAAACCATCCATGGCATCACCAAAACCATGGTGGTATTTTCATCATCAATTTTGTACACTGCCTTTCAAGTTCAATAGCGAATGGATTTAAAGTCCGTCTATTTCATCAAAGTAATAATTTGAATACTTGCTATGCTTGATTTCAGTGGTTTGAATTACGTTGATCTTTCCCTTTCAAACCATTTATTTGAATTCTTGCTATGCTTGATTTCAGTGATTTAAATTATGTTGGTATTACCCATCTTTTGAACCAACCATAACATGTCCAAAAACCTGGTATTACTACCATCCTAAATTCTTTGGAATTGATTGTAAGGCCCTTTGATCTTAAACTGGATTTGTGGAGCACTTTCATTATTCGAAGGTATTTTTTGAATTCTTGTTGTACTTGAATTGTATCGGCATTTTATTATGGATTTTCTACCATTCTTTGTTGGAAGTTGATATCCAATAATGTGCCTTTGAAATCTTAGTTATTTATGTTGCTTTTAGGTTCATGTGTTCACTATTGAATTTATTTTTACTATTAGCTACAACACTGAAGAGCTCCGGAGTTGTGGAGCATCTATTTCTCTTTTTGAAAGGTATGAAATGAAATCTCTATGGGTTCTTGATTTGGAATGCCCTTGGGTCATCCAAATTTGGATTTCGGAGTTTCTATTGTTGCAATCAATTAAATAATCAATTATTATTGATTTGGAAAGCCCATGGGTCATCCAAATTTGGATTTCAATGTTTCTTTTGTTGCAATCAATTAAATAATCAATCATTATTGATTTGGAAATTCCATGAGTCATCCAAATTTAGATTTGGGTGTTTTTATTGTTGTAATGAATTAAATAATGATTAAATAGAAGTACAATGATGAAATGACTTCTTTTTTTCGTGGAGGACTCATAAATATATGTTTCTAGATTAATTCAATAATTCACTCACATATTTGGGGTTGTATAGCACAATACAAATATATATTGTTAATTATCCTCATAATTCTATAGAAAACATGCTACAATGAATATTAAGGTGATATTTTGCACACTTTTTTGCTAATGTTAAAGGTGATATTTTGGATTTACTAATTTCTCTACTAAGCATAAATTTGATTAGAAATGTAGCATTTTATTTAACACATTTTTTTATTAAGTGTATAGTTAATTTATTATTGTCAATTAAAATGTGATTTTTTTCTGTCAATTTTTTCAGTTTGATTTTTGCCTGAAAACCGGTGAGGAATGATTGGATCTGCAGATTTGAGGGGCTAAGTTTGTATAATCTCAATGCCCCAAGGGATTTTCAGCACGTTGAATCCATTATGCATTCATAAATCCAATTTAAACAACAAAAAATATTGATTTTACCCAGATTTACATCGTCGGAATCCCACCAAAAAAACAAAAAATAAAACATTTAGCCAAAGCCATACCTTTGCATCTGAAATTCAAACTATCTTTCAAATTTGATCAAAGGTAGTTTTGTATGAAACTGAAAACAAAACTAAGACCAAATATAAGACAAGAATTATGGAAAACAAAAATAAGATATGTATGGTGGTCGTCTTTATGACAATTAAATATTACAAGATTCGTTGACAAATATAAAGCTAATAAATTTAATTATTTTGATTCTCTACAAGATTCGCTAAAAAGATTCAACGAGGGTGCAGAATAAATACATGGGATTAGATTCGAAGTTGTAATATTTTTGAAAGAAAATTATCAATATGGCAAGTACTTCCACTTTTCTCGAACTCCAATGAAAAGGAGTAGGCTAATTTGGGAGAAATCTTCCCTTCCAAGTGTTTTTTTCAGCAGGTTTTTTGGTTGGGTGGTTTTAAATTTATGGTCAATCTAGAATTTTTTTCAATTTTTTGAGCATTTGGGTTGGTTTAAAATGGGGCAAAACCGTTGGGGAAGGTTTTGAAATACATGAAACTTTGATCGTGTGAAACTCAAGCAGCCCCTGAAAATATGACCGCATTCAAACCCATTTTTTAGTCGAATTCAAACCCATTTTTTTCCTAAAAAGCGAGTCTGTTTGCTCCAGAGTTAGCCTACTCCCAATGAAAATGGCATTCAGCAAAAACATAGAAGCATACATAAACGATCCATACGGAATATTCCTCCTTGAGACATGTTTCTATTATATTCTGGAGAATATTCTTGGAAAACAAGAGTGTTAACTCCCCACCTCATCCAAACCAGGGCTTGGAGAGCACCATAAAAGCATGTCCCTTGAGCCCCAGAGCTTGGAGAGCAACATAAAACCATGGCCCATGAGCCTTTAAATGTCAACTTGTCCCTAATACAATGCATCATATCTCAAAAGCATAAATTACACAACCGCCTACATGTGCAACCATATAGATACAAGCCATCCCATTCTTCCAAATTACATGAACTCAAGCCCCAAATGATACCAATGGATCTACCATTATCACATGAACTACTGGGTTTAGAGAGTGACATATCTTCCTGTCCATACCATTTGCCAGTGCCTCCTTTCAATGCAATAAGCATTGCCCAAGTCATAGAGCAAAGCAAGTTCACACAAGTAATTATAATGGAAAAGGTTCTGAAGCTTAGAAGACTACCGCTAAACGTCAGCACCTAGAAAACATTGGTGTTTTCTGGATTAGAACATGCCCGACATTTGGTTAAAAATGCATTTCCATCAAGCATTGGAGAAACCATCTAATCTCAACCAGACAATAAGTATAATGTTGACTAATGCTTCTGCAAAACTTGGCACAATTAACGAGAGGGTGTCGTATTCTTCTTCGTCCTTGCATACTATGCACTTGGCGATGTAGTTTTGCAAGGCATCCGAAGCCAGGTTTACGACTCCTCTCATGTCCTTATCTCTAGTTTTTAAACTTGTGATCAACATCTTTGTCCACTCATCATTTTCAAAGACTAGGTTGGAATACAGATGTAACTACATTGTTCAAAGACTGGATCATCAAGTATTTGACGGACAACAACAACGGGCCATTCCTTAGGGACACCCTCTCTCAATCTCTTCCTCTTAATCTTTATTCCATCCTCCTCTACATGCTCCTTTCCAGCCTCTAAATTTTCTGCAATATCCTCTTCCTCTACATCCTCCACATGCAATAGGTCTTGGTTGCACCCATGGCAGCCATTTCTGAGGCAAGACAGACATGGAAGTAGGCACTGAGAGTTAGGTTGTCGCTTGAGTGTTCCAGGAATCCATACGAAAAGCATCATTGTGATCTCTTCCAATGTATTGAATACAATGCACTTACATACATGGATGGAAACGAGATGGCAGTTACACTTTGCGGGGACTTGTCTAGAGCTAACTAAAGTACGTGATTGCAGTTGGATGGAGGGCACACCATAGACATGGGAGGTGTACTTCATGAATTTCTTCATGGAACAACTGGTCTTCTTTGACAACATTACTACTTCAGAAGCCCATAGATTGAGTACAAATCCATTGGCATCCAATCCGAAGCGACATGTGGCCAGTCCAAACCCACTAATGTTCTGTAGTTTGGGACCTGTGATGCAGTCTAGAAAATCCCTCTCACCCATTTCTGCATGAATCCTTTCTCTGACCAAACATGTTAAAAAAACAACTAGATTTTTGTAAAAGTGTTTAATTGATTCATAATCTTTGTCTATATTTTTTCCTTATTATAACCAATTTATTAGGGGGGCATTTATGAGATGATGTGATGATTGTTTGTAACTTGGTGTGAACATGAACATCATTATAAGGCATATAGGAAACACCACAATGTATGTTGCATGTAGCAATGCCTTTATTATCACGCATAAGCGTAAATCCCATTTCTAGAATAGATAGGCATATGAAATCATTGATTATTTTTTAAAGGTGATTTTATATTCATTCTAACATCATTGTTTTTTGCATATTCATTTATAGGGAAATTAGCTACAACCATCAACCCACAAGCATATGAATACACATATTAAATGCATCATGGTTATAGTGATAGCAGTGAAGAGGAGTAGTGTTTTCAATTTTAATATTGCACGCATGTGTGCAAACACACACACATGTATGTATGCATGCATATGCATATATCTTGAATACGCATGGGTATGGTTGATTAATCACATTTATGTAACTAACATTAGATACTATGTTTGTAAAAATCATTGTTATTTATTATTCTACAAAATGCTATGTACACAAGTCAAGGAGATCTCATTACTCTCATCATTGTCTCGAATTTTATTGTATCATGTTATGTCATTTAGATTATAGAACATTGGATCACATAAAATGGTTTATAGTGCAACATTGAGTATTAGAGAACACTGACAAATCTTTATAACAACTCAATGTTGTATATTTTGATCTCTAAAAACTTCAAATTTGTATAGGTATTCTATAGATGGGAAAGTGGCAAAACATTATGGAGTTGGACACTGAAGACCTAGAAGCTATGATAGAATTTTCAGCTAAAGATCTAACATGGACAAAAATTGGAGGGGATCTAGTTGCTATTATTCCATATAGTCAACTTGAAGATTTTATAAATGAAAAGCAATCAGATGAAGATGCTCCAACTCAATTTTTTGTTAATACAAAGCGATCTAAAGAAGTGGAGGGGATTGTATGTAGTCATATTAACACATATCTGGAATGTGTTATGTGAGTCTTTATTTTCTTAATATAATTATAAATTTCTAATTCAAGTTCACTATGCAAAATGAGTGTGGACATGTTTCCTAATTTGTTATCATTATTCTTATCTAGTTATTGGTGTGCATATGGCTTGGATTCCACACGTAAACTCTCAAGTGGTGATATTATAATGAATCCACAATGCTCAACAAAAAAACACGCAATCAATGCCAAAGCATTAAATTTGGTTGTAGATGTCACTTCATCATGTATCGACTTTATGTTCGTCCAAATGATGTTGTTTTAATATAAACTTAGTGTAGGCACATTGATAAATGTGGTGGTATGTGTCACAGAAAGAATGTAGTGGGTAGACCTAAAACATTCAAGTATGCACCACATTTTTCATTTGATACACACGCTAGTGTGAAAAAGATGATTGAAGGTGGTTTTAACGTTACAATGGTTTGGGACAAATTCATCTCTGATGTGGAGCAACAATCAAGTGAGTTATTCACGGGGGTAACTCGGGATACCTTCATGATGGGGAAGGATATTTATAACATTTACCATAATATTAGAAATAAAGAATATATGAAGGATGACAGTGATCCAACAAGTGTCGACTGCTGGTACAATTAGTTTCCAACTAGTTTTTTTTTCTACCAAAAGAAAATATTGTGCAAAACATACCATTTATTATAGGCATACAAACACATTGGATGTGTTCGATGATCGTGAGATATTCACACAACAATGCTATGTCCATGGATTCCACATTTAGTACCAATATGTATGGGGTACGTATTATCGATCTTTTCATTTCTTTATGGCGATCAAAATGAATTCTTATGTGTTCACTTTAATATTTATACTTGTGTTCTTTGAATGTAGTATCAATTTTATATGTTAATGATATTCGACAAACATCGCAATGGTGTTCCAATGGCTTGGGTGATTTCACCACATAATACTACATATGATATTCGCAAATGGTTGTCAGCATTATTTGCTATGGGAGTAAAAGAACGCCCAGATTGGCATGTACGGAAATTTATCACAGATAATGTTGTTGCTGAAATGCAGGCATTAAGGTTCCACATTTGTTGTTTTTCAAAAGAAACATGAAAAAGTAATGTTACATTCAAATAATTTACTCTCTCCTAATATATCACAATTTCAGGAGTTTAAGCAATTCCCCCATCCTTCTATGTGTATGGCATGTCCATCGAGCATGGGAGAAACATGTTGGAAGCAAATTCAAAGTCAAAGAAAATAAAGTTTACATTTTTTGTGCATTAGGAAAAATCATGCACTCATGCCAGGATGATGAGTCCGTACGTAAATCTGTTGCAAGAATATTTTAGGAATTCAGTGAAGAGGACAAATTTCTAAAATATTTTGACACCACTTGGTTATCCAATGATAAAATATGTAAGTGTCATGTAACATTAGATCATTAATTATTTTTCCATAATAACATGTTTTTAGCAAATACTTTTTAGTTTATGGTAAACTGTTTTTCCAGATATGTGGGCGAAGGATTACAGGTGTTAAGGTTTAAGATATTATTAGGTTTCTTTTCAATTTACTAGATAACCATAGCACAGATAGGATCACTGAGAGAAACACAATCACAAGATACACAACATTTATCCTGGGAAACCCTCATGGGGAAGAAAACCCAGCAAAACTTCCTTAATATAGATAGCCAATACAATTCCAAGACAATAAACCAAACACTAGAGAATAACCTCTCCCAAGCAATGCGCCTTTCTCTCTTCCTTCTTCCAGCAAATGGTAACTACAGCTTCCTTCAATACTTGCGCCCTAGATGAGTGAGCTGAGTGAGTGAACAAACGAGGCGATGGCTTGCTTTATTTATACAAACTGGTGAGCTCTAAAAATGTGTCTCTTTGCTGGGAAGGGCCGACTTGTCTTTCTGGGTGGTTAGAACCACTTTAATTTTCCTGGGGGGCAACTTCTTAATTTTCATATTACAATTAGGGTTTGACCAATCCACAAAAGGGGATTTGGTCAATTACAATGCCCGACATGATCAATCCACAAAATGGGATTGATCTAATGAATAATAAATAGAATACTCTTTGCAGTTACAATATTTCAACACTCCCCCTTAACAAGAAGGGTATTCTACAACATCATCAGGAGAGAGAGAGAGAGGGAAACAACATCAACAGCATCTGGAACACTGAATCACATATCTATAAATCATCGAATTTTTTTCTCATCATCAATATCATCATTCACAACAGGGACCTGGAATGGCATCATCCTCTGCATCAACATGGATTAGTATAACACTAGTACATCATCATCAATAACAACAATATCACAGCACAAAGGTTGGAGCATCATCATCAACGACAACATCACAACACGAAGGCTAGAGGATCATCAACATCAACACTAGGCTCGAAATCTTCAGCACGAAGTTGGAATCTCAACAACATTAGCACAAAGTTGGAAATCATCAGCACTAGGCTGGCATCACAACACGAGGATGGAATCACAACAACAACACGAAGCTGGAAATCTTCAGCACTAGGTTGGCATCACAACAACATCAACACGAAGTTGGAAATCTTCAACACTAGGTTGGAATCACAACACGAGGCTGGAATCACAGTACTACTCCCCCTTTCGAGGGAGCTCCTTACGGACTACACCAAGCTTATCTTGAAAGTGCGCAAACTTTACACGAGATAAAGGCTTGGTCAACACATCAACAACATGTTCATCCATGCTAACATACTAGAGCTTTATGGATCCCCTCTGCACCATATCATGAATGTAATGATATCGGATATCTATGTGTTTTGACTTGTCATGGAACATTGTGTTCTCTGTCATCTTTATGCAACTCTAGTTATCACATAGGATCATGGTTGCTTCCATCTCTAGATCGAACAGACCTGTCAACAACTTCTGAAACCATATGGCTTCACAACTGGCGTAACATGAAACAATGTATTATGCTTTTGTCGTGTTGAGAGCAATGCTTGATTACTTCCTACTCTTCCATGAGATAATGGTTGACCCCAGACTAAAACAACATCCTGAAGTTCTCTTTCTATTAGAGACACTTCCAGCCTAATCTGAATCAGTATACCCACTCAGTCCGAAGCCATGATCTCCATTATAACTGAGACCACAATCTAATGTACCCTTAAGGTACCTCATCACATGTTTTGCATCAACCAGGTGAACACGTATGGGTTCTACCATAAAATGACTCAAGGTGTTCATAGCAAAACATATATTCATCTTGGTGTTCGTCAGATACATCAACAATCCAATGATTTATCTTTACAGCGTAGCATCAATCAATTCCGACGAAGTGTCAACCAGGAGCTTCAACTTTGTTTCCATGGCTGTATTCATGGAATTGCACTCCAAAATATCAAATCTCTTCAGTATTTCAACTGCATACTTCCCTTGGTTAAGGAATATTTCCTCTAGGCTCTGCCAAACCTCAAGACCTAAAAAATAATGCATTAGGCCAAGGTATTTCATCTCATGTTTTGCAACGAGCTTCTTCTTACAATCAGTGATGAGATTTTCTTCTCCAGTTAAGAATAAGTCATCCACATATAGAATCAATATAACAGGCTCATCATTCATAACCTTGAAGTAAATGTTAGAATCAACTTTACTCTTGGTAAAGCCCAAGATCCTCAGGAAACTGTCAATCCTTCCATACCAAGCTCTAGGAGCTTGCTTCAATCCATACAGAGCCTTCTTCAACTTGCATACGTGAGTCTTCATGTCTTCAAATTCAAACCCTTGAGGTTGTTCTATATACACTTCTTCTTCAATGACACCATTCAAGAAAGTTGTTTTCATGTCCACCTGGTGTAACTTCCACTTCATCTTAGCTACAAGAGCTATGATGGTTCCAATTGAAGTGTATCTGGCTATAGGAGCAAACGTCTCTTCATAGTCAATGCCTTCCTTTTGAGAAAAGCCACGAGCAACAAATCTTGATTTATATATCTCAATTCTTCCATCAACAACATGTTTTATTTTGAAAATCCATTTGGAAAATACCACATCCTTGCTCTTCAATCTGGGAACTATTTCCCATATATCATTCTTTATTATGGATTGATATTCTTTTGTCATGGAATCTACCCATTATTTCTTCTGAATAACTTCTTCAAAGAAATTAGTCTCCTTCTCTAAGAGATCACACATCAAAGACATATAACTAGAGAATGGCTTTGATTTCTTCACTTGTCTCATGGTTCCTTTAGGGGCACCATACTTCTCTTTATATTGAATAAGTTCCCTTGCCCAGGATGGATTTCTCTTGTGGGAGATCGTCATCTGGGGAGGTTCTTGAGATTCTATTATGTAATGATATTATAGAATCTCCTCATCAAGGGAAGTTATGACTTCCCTCACTGGTTCTGCAACTTTGGGAGCTACAGGTTCTTCTTCATATACTTCTTCAAGCTAGAATCCTCTTGATTTTTTGAGTGTTTCATCTTCATCAAAGGTTACATCCCTATTGATCTCAATATGATGGTAACCTGGTATATAAACTTTGAAGGCCTTGGATACCTCACAGTATCTAAGAAATGTTCCCTTCTTTCCTGAAGGGTCCAACTTGGTTCTCTTCTCTTTTGGAATGTGTACAAATACTAGGCAGCCAAATATTTTGAGATGGCTTACTTCTAGCTTCTTTCCGGAGAATGTCTCTTCATGGGTCTTGAACCCAACTTCACTATGGGACAATCTGTTTTTTACATATGCTGTTGTTTTTGCTGCTTCTGCCCATAAGTGCATTGGAATATCTTGATCATGGATCATGGTATTCACTGCTTCCATTATAGTTATGTTCTTTCTTTCTGCTACACCATTTTGTTGAGGATTGTAGGGAGTGGTGAGCTCCCTCTTGATCTCGACATCTTTGCAAAAGTTTGCAAAATATTTTGAGGTGTATTCTCCTCCATTATCTGACCTGAGTATCTTGATCTTTCTTTCAGAAAGATTCTCTATCAAGGCTTTGAATTCCTTGAATTTACTAAACACTTCATCTTTTGATTTCAAAAAGTAAACCCAGGTTTTACAGGAATAGTCATCAATAAAAGATACATAGTATACATACCCACTAATGGAGGTTGATGGCATTGGGCCACACATATCTGAGTGAGTGATCTCTAGGACTCCTTCTGCTTTATTGTCTCTCTTCGGGAAAGGGTTCTTGATGTCCTTTCCTTGTGCACATCCATTTCACACTCCTTCATGGTCAACCTTGAATTCTGGTAGACCTGTGACTGCCTTGCTTACATATGGTAATGCTTTGTAGTTGATGTGGGCCAATATTCTATGCCAAAGTTCACATGGATTCTCAATGGAATGGGTCAAGGCTGCTTCTAAGTGACCCTTTAGCTTATACAAGCCACCTTCTTCTTTTCCAATAACAATTGCTTCTTCCATGGTTTTTCCTTTGGACCATATAAGAACTTTTCCATCTATGAAGGAAACTTTGAATCCTTTCTTTTCTAAAGCTGAGATAGAGAGTAAGTTCTTTGTCAAACCTAGTACATATAGTAGATACTTCATCTTCATTGGGGTCCCTGAATCAAGATTGTAGTTTGATTCTCCTACTCCCCTGATAGGGTATTGATAATCATCTCCAAGTGTAACTATTTGGGGAAACTTATTTTCTATAAGGCAAGAGAGAATGTCTCTTTGGCCTATCATGTGCTTGGAAGCACAATTAGCTATGAGCCAAGTGTCCTCACCAAGTGACATTGATCCTGAGAAGGCAGAGATTAAGACATAGTCTTCAATATGTTCTTTAATCATCTTCATCTTCAATTGTATGGGAATGGTACCCTTGTTTCTCTTCTTGTATTCCTCTCGTCTAGCTAGACAATGATTAGCAATATGTCCCATCTTGTCACAATGGTAACATTGGTAGGATGAGAAATCTTTTTCTCTTCTTTGACATTTCTGAAACTTCTGGAATCTCCTTTGACGGTGAGATTCTTTATGTATGAATTTGTTTTGGGGGTGAGACTCCTTGTGAGTTTATTTCTAGAAGTAAGACTTCTTTCTTCCTCCTTTAGTATGAGTAGCTAGCTCTTGATCTTCATCTCTTGATAGCAATGCTTATCGGTTAGATACTCTTGCTTCTTCTTAAACACATTCTTCCCAAAGACTGTCAAAGTGTAGTTTCTCCTTTGTAGCACAAATAGTTTAGATGAATGCATCCCAAGGTCTTGTGAGACCATTAAGGGATGTCATTATAAGTTCGTCTTCATCTATAGTATCTTCAATTTCTTCTATATGTTCTTTGAATTGTGATATTATGGAGAAATATTTCTGAATTGTTTCTCCTTTCTGCATCCTTGTATTCTTGAGTTGAGTTCTTAGATTCATCTTCGATTGATGTTTCTTCCTTCATATAATCTAGTTAGGGAATGTAACGAACCTCCTCATTACGACAACAACTCTGATAACAGGTGCAATTTTTTTTTTTTGTTTAAGGTGTGTGCGCGCGTGTAAAGAGGAAACAAACACACTTGACTCTACATCACCAGCCGACGACTAACAAGACACAACCACGATGATCACAACAAGAAGACATAAGGCGCACAACCAGTAACTGCAAGCATTAAATGACATAGACATAAGGAAGAATCCATAACAGTAGATTTTACTATTTCTGCACAGGAAAGCAGAGCGTTTAATCTTAGTCCTCTACTCCGGAGAGAGAGAAGGTCAGATATGCTCCTGGCCGACTGCTCAAATAGAAACTAGTAAACTGACGACGAACAAGACGCAAGCTAGATGAACACAGCAAGCTGACATATGACGTACCACAGTAACAGCATGCGTTCAACGACGATCAAGCGACAATAAGTAAGACTGACTACCCTCCCTTCCTACCCTGCAATGGTTAGGACCTCCAAGACACATAAGCAACGCTCAAGCCCAGGTTCCCATTGCTTCTAACCATTTAAGGTATCAGGGCTGGCGACGGTTCTGAGGAACATGGAGGTGTCTGCATCCCGCCCGACACAAGCAGACCAAGCAATGAAATGATTACAACCAAGTACAATAATAATTAAAGAAAAACCACAACCGCGACGGAAAGAGCAAGTCCGAATGGACTCCGACATCGACCAACCACTAGAGAGACTCATTGACATCAATTACAGATTGTTTACTCCATTTGACTTCTATAAAACGATGAGTTACCATCCCATACCTTAATAATGTATACTCCATTAATTGCATCTCCCCATTTACTCAGTCATGATAACTTGGTGTACTTAGTTCCAGGACATTACACTATATATGTTTACCTCTAACAATAAAAATTATGATATCGTTGCCATAAAATAAGGAGCACATTACATTTAGATCATAATGACTTTGGCAAAATAACAACCATAGTTCATCTTATGTGTTATTCCTGACAATAAGGCTACAATATCATTACCATACAACGACAACACCATTACATTTAAATTCCATAACTTGCAGTAAAAAGAATCATATTACAAGACAATGACAATTAAGACAACCAGTAAGGCGAGTAACTCAGTCTAATTCTAAAGTCTAAATTGCATGAAGACATTAAGGTAAAATCTAAATTAGTCTTAAACCAACTCATTTGAGCAGTTTTTAATCTTACAAGTGTCATCATTGTACCATCTAAATCAACTTGCCTTAATTTAGTGTTGTTTGCTATGAGTATTTTTGTTAAGGTCGATATCCAAAATCATGTAGATACACCTAGAAATGTCCCAAAAAGTAGGTCAGGTACAACTTATCCACCTTTACCCTACATTTTCCTCCCACTAATGAAATAAACAGGTCACTACCTGACTCTAATTACACCAATCATTTACAAACTTACCCGATCAAGGGACACTTAATGACATCTAAAATTTAGAATTTATAAAGCATTAAAATACATCATCTATTCTGGAAAGGTAAGGAAAAACTACCCTGCATAACATGATAGTAAAAATTTTCTTTATTTATTTATTTATTTTTTAAACTTGATCTTTTAAAAAATTTCTTTATTTTTTTTTATTTTTTTAAAACTTGATCTTTTGTAAGAACATGGAGACACTGACAATCTTGAAGGAATAAGTTCTTATCCTGGTCCTACCATGAGCTTCTTTGTTTTAAAAATTAAAAGTAAGAGATAAGGAACAGACATTACTAAATGATGGAAATGGAGGATTCGGGCGTGGATTAAATAACAAGAGAAGACCCAATTACCGGTGGTGTTGGTAGCTCACCAGTTGCACACTACAAGCTCGCTATCTTGAGCGACTGAAAATGCAGGCTAAGTCAGTGCCAGCAGGGTGAGTGCTGTCAGGAAAAAGAGAGTAGGCAAAAGAAGGACGCAGGCAAGGAACCACCTGTCTGAGCGAACGCGGGCCGCTAGGGAGTGGGCCCTCCCTTCCATGGTCGTGCATCCCGCAGGAACATTCATCCAAAGGCGAAATTAATTCTAGCCATGCAGGTTGACACACCTGTAGGAAAGCGCTAAACCAGACATGAAAGGCTCTGCCTAAAAACGCTGCCTGGGAAATCGTGGGCGGAATCGAAGGGGGTATTATTCTACCCTTACCAATCTCCTCGCCGATGCCATAAATAAAACTTCCTATCAAAGCGATTCCGTGAGGAAACCATACGTTAGTTCACAACGCAACCTGCAGAGGGGAGGCGCAGACAGACAGTTGGCACAGTCCGTCGAGGGAGAGTGTAACAACCAGCAAGTAAGCTACCTTAACCAAAGCAGAGGCGAAGGTATTCTTGGTAATAGTTTGCAGAGGCGACTGTGTAAGAGGTTGATGAGGTCTGCAGAGGCGGCGGGTGTGAAAAGCAATGGAAAACCACCGCATCGGAACACAGAAATTTCCCTTCTTCTTAAAAACGCTAGAGCTCCACGATTTCGGTTTAAAGGCTGAAGATAACAGTGCTTCCTCGTGGGTTCCCTGCTACTGGTATTATGGATCTGAGTGTGATTTTAATAATGGGTGCAGCATATATAACTACATCCGTGGAGGTTCAAACCGCTATCTGGGTAAGACCAACTCAACCGCACAATCCGACACATGACTGGGAAGGCCCGCAACCCTCTAAAGCCGAGCATTTGGCAACTGGGGAGCTACAGGTAATAGAAGGGTGGGGACAAAACTCTGCGTTCTAAGTCAATGACGCGTTTCAGTCACACGTACAATGAAGCGTCCAGGCTGTAAATTCCAACATCGCTGTATTTTGGGGAAGTAATTTCAAACAAGATCGGACAGGTAAAATGTATACCTAAAATGCGTTTCAAAAATAAAATACATCAAATAAAAATTTCAAACATAAAAATTTGTAGTGCATAAGATTTCATTACAACTTTTCTACACACAAAAAGTCATTAAATAGATTTCAGTGCATAATTTCTGCACATAAAGTGCATTGTAGTCAGTCGAACCCGTAATGCTATACAAACATGTAGATTCAGTCATTTCGGACCTACAATCTTCACGAGTTGAAACGGACATGAGTATTTAGTTTCAAAAATCCAGCATTCAAGCGGCAAGCAGAGTCATACATGCCCGGACTGTTAGGGGGGTAAGTGAATACTACTATGGCATTCTCTCAACCCATTAAATATGATATATACTAATTCAAACTTAAAAATTTAAACATAAAAGTCCAGAAGATGATTCAGACGCAGAAAAAACAGTCCCAAATCCAGATCTATAATTTCCATCGTAAGAGTTTTCAGACAACAAATTCAGAAGCTTGTTCGGACATATAGATATAGTCGAAATCGAGCAAGTTAGACGGAGAGGTTTCTGCACAATAAAACCAACTACAACCACAATAATAATATGCATACATGTCTAAATCATACATCCTACACAATCTATCATTCAACCGAAGGGGCGTACCTTTCCCTGTTCGCCGGCTCCGAGTGTCGTCCGCACGCTCCTTGCCGCTCCCGCTCGCCGACCATTGAGACTATACCGGTACCTCCCCGCCAATCGCTAGGGGTACTCTGCTTCCCCCTTAGCCCCCCAAGCCACAAAGGGGCCACACACAGTCCAGATAGTATACCTAGCTTCCCAGATCGCCTCCAAGGCTGAGCTACCACTCTAATCCCAACTGAGAAAATCCCAACTCCTCACAGGCAATCAGTCCAGTCCAAATTCGGCAGCATAACGATACCTAACAGCCCATCCCCCTTTTCCCCTCATCCCCCTTT
>ML778291.1:707630-722243 GCA_009831015.1 Picea engelmannii
AGACTCAGTACTTAGATTCTGAACTGGGCGACACTGGGTTAGGGGAGTTGTTTAAGGATTTCTTAAGGCGTTATTGTCTTAGGGCTATTTAGGTTTGTTTCCTTCATCCACATCAATGCGACGTGCCCTTCAGGACGCACCACATGCTCCAAGGGTATCACTTGCCTCGTTCGTTTCCTTTGCGTGACGTGCCCTTCAGGATGCACCACGTGCTCCAAGGGTGCCACTCGCTTCTTGTGTTTCTTTTGTGCGACGTACCCTTCAGGATGCACCACGTGCTCCAAGGGTGCCACTCGCCAACTGGACTGATTGGTAGACATTTATAACCCCTGGAGTCAACACTCCACCAGGTGAACTTGTGGGAGACTAAGGGCTCTAAGGAATAAGGCCCCCGCCTTATTGCACGCCCCTTAGAATCATCATGAGCGACTATCGCAGTCTTCCCTCATAGCATAGTGGATCCTCTCAAGCTAGGTAATCGTTAACCTACAGTTCGAGCCATGGCGGGAGTGCTAGTAGGCGGTGGCAGGGCTGTTGTCCACCCCTCTCCTTCAACCTCTCTGGAAATTGTGTGTGACCCCTTTACTCCATATGTGAGTCTGGTCGGCAAGCTATCGTCAGCCTGCATCATCAAAAATCGTGTCAGAACATGTCAACATCAAATCATCAAATCAATGAAATATCACAGTAAATAAATCAACCCAAATAGCACACTCCCTGACTCAATCCGGAGTCCAAGGGTTTCCACCGATGCCTCTGCATCCTCAAGGTCCAAAACCCTGCACACTCAATAAAACTGAGTCAATAGCACTTGTCTACATCAAATTGTAAAACATCACGTCGCCTATCATAACGCATCATAATCAAGTATAAATGTTTTAACATTAGAAAAGTCCAGATCACTTGTGAGCAAGTGTCCTCAAATAATAAGTTTTCTCAGTGCGCCAGAGCGGGATGTTATAGGGCTTCAAACATTCCTTTTGGAGTCTTCTTTGAATCCACTTGAGGAATCAAGTGGTCTTTAATAGAATCTACAATGATTCTTTTGGCGCTAACTGTGTCCTTTTGGTCTTTTTCGTTAGCTGCAACATCGGCAGGTTCTGGTACATTCTCTTTAATGAATCTTGCTAGGTCATTCTCTTCAAGAATGAGTGCAAACCTATACTTCCAGGAACAAAATTTTTTCACACCTTATAGCTTGTCAACAAGCTTAGTTCTTGCAGACATCTTTTACCTGGAGCTAGGAAATGACCAAAAAATGAAAATGCTCATAATTTAATTTTGAACTTACTGGGAGATGTGCTTGGCTGAGGCGAGTAGCCTGGTGTAGCTAGATTTCAGAAATTCCAAATTTTTCCCCTTCAAACTTGACCAGCGAATTTATGGACTAGTATTTATGGTTTTCTGGTACTTCTGGTTTTCTGGTACTTCTGGTTTCCTGGTACTTCTGGTTTTCTAGTACTTCTAGTACCGGTGAAAACTAGGGTTTCACTTTCTGGGAGTTATATCCACTGAAAAGGTGCGCTAAAGGTGCCAATGAGTTCTCTAGTCTAGGGCACACTTTTCTAGATGATATTTGGGCTGAAATTCCTCTTCAATAAAAATCCCTAATTTTCTTGCACGACAACAGTGACGTTTTTCTTTATCTGGTGAAAGATGATCTCTTCAGCTTAGCTCTTATACCATGTTAAGGTTTAAGCTATTATTAGGTTTATTTTCAATTTACTAGATAACCATAGCATAGATAGGATCACTGTGAGAAACACAATCACAAGATACACAATATTTATCCTGGGAAACCCTCATGGGGAAGAAAACCCAGCAAAAACTTCCTTAATATAGATAACCAATACAATACCAAGACAATAAACGAAACACTAGAGAATATCCTCTCCCAAGAAATGTCTCTCTTCCTTCTTCCAGCAACCGGTAACTGCAGCTTCCTTCAATACTTGCACACTAGATGAGTGAGTGAACAAATGAGGTGTTGAATTCCTTTATTTATACAAACTGACAAGCTCTGAAAAGGTGTCTCTTCGTTGGGCAGAGCCGACTTGTCTTTCTGGGTGGTTAGAGCCACTTTAATTTGTCTAGGGGTCGACTTCTTAATTTTCATATTACAATTAGGGTTTGACCAATCCGCAAAAGGGGATTTGGTCAATTACAATGCCCGACATGATCAATCCACAAAAGGGGATTGATCTAATGAATAATAAATCAATAATAAAAATAATACTCTTTGCAGTTACAATATTTCAACAACAAGAAATTTCCACATTCCAATCAAGACACAAATAATGCAATTGAATCCTACCATAAGTATCTAAAATATAGATGCCTATGTTAGGAAGACAATGCATGCCACAAACAAGTGGATTATTTAATTTTTGTGTTGTTGACAATAGTTGAATTATACTATATTCATAATCAACGTTTAAAGGAAGCGGGAATTATAAGGCCCACAAAGTGTGAGAAATAAGAGACTCTCTCAAAGGATAGAGAAATTCAAATACCAGATGAAGATTGTGTGTGCGACCTCAAAAATATGAATTAATTTCTGGTTCGTAGTAAAAATAAGGATACTCCTAATACCTGGTATAATGTCATATACACAGGGTCTGATTTTAATTTTTGTAGTTGTGATTGGGCGTTGAATGGAAATGTTTGTAAGCATGTCTTCAAAGTTCAAATGTGGGCCATTGAACATGATTTGGACATTAATACATTAGAAAATGTTTCTAGTCTGATTATTTGCATACCTGTATTTTCAGTTGATTTAAGTCAAACAACGACAATGAACCCGCTACTAGAAGACCAATCAAACATATTTTATTAGATCATGCTGATCCTGACACTTCAACATTGAACAATTCGATCTCTGAGGTTGATAGATTGCAAGTTTTACATGCATCGATCAATAAAAGAGAGATAATTTTTTTGAACAATTTTCCTACAACCGTGGACCATTCTAAAGAAATCGACAACTTGTTTTTCACTTTAGAAGAAAAGATAAACACAAAAATTTTCAGTTCCATGTCTCCCTCTAAAATCCTAACTAAGAAACAACACAGTTTTTTGAGCCCGCAAAGTAAAAATATACAACATCGTTTTCAAATACATTCAATTAAGGATAAACCACAATTTCAAAGGCTCGAACGGGTTCGCATAAAGTTCAAAAATAGCGTGGACAAATAAATGGACCTAATTTCTTCAAAAGATCATAAGAATGTGAAGTGAACCTATGATCATGTGCAACATTATGTTCCAGACAATATAGGTATTGTAATTAGAGTTTTTAATTTGATTTACATTATATGAATTATTTTATTTTCCTCAATGCGATTGTAGAAATGTTATATGATTGTTGTTACAGCGGAGGGATCCATATCTCAGAATAAACCTCGTCACATCCGACATTGTCAACTTCAATTATTTTCTCACGATATTGTCGAGGGTAACATAGGTACACATTTTGAATTTAAAGTCGACAAATGAGAGTCATAAAATTATTTATATAGTTCAACTGAAGTTTATCTAATTAAATATTTAGTGCATTGTGTCTTGCAATCAACACTTACTTTTTTGTTTTGTTTTAATTGTTTATGTTGTAAGCTCAACCAAATGATGTAGCGATCCAAGAAATTAATATAGAAAATCCAATTTTTTTTTTGTTTTAATTGTTTATTTTGTAAGATCAACCAAATGATGTAGCGATCCAAGAAATTAATATAGAAATTCCAACAATCCCATTGATTCCAAATTTGAACATATGAGGTTTGGCGAAAGGTAAAATTAACGTTTAAGATGTTGGCAAGTAATTGTTATTATTCAAAGAATAAATTTTTTTATAATGCATTTAGTTTATAATGCATATAATTTTGTCTTCATTGATGAAACATGTTGATCTTTTGGGTCATAATTTAGGGGAAATAATTATTTTCCTTCCGTTTTTATATTTTTTCTCCTCCATACTATATCGTTTCATTTATTTATGTTTTTTTGACAAGAGTTACCGAGTCTAACAAAGAATGTTCAAAGATTATTTTATAACACATAATAAAATGTTGTATTCATACATGAATGCTACTGATCTTATACCTTTCTACTTTTGTTTTCATAGTTTTAAACATTCCCTTAAAATAGAGACTTTTTTTTGTCATTTAGTTTTTATTTTAACATTTTTTAAAAGAGATCAATATAATTGTTGTACTCATAATTTTTTAGAATGAATGTTTTGTTATGCTTTTCTTTTTTTTCTCATCCATACTAAATATATATTTTTTGTTTATTGATTTTTTGAACATACAACTATGGACAATGAAAGTGTGTCAAAATACATTTCAATGATACATATTATTACTGCTCTACAACAGTTTCTTACCAGCGTTCAAGATATGATTAATAGGAGAAATGGAACTCCAACACACATTTTCGATGAGACATTTCATTGTTTAGCTAAGTTGAAAGTAATGGTCTGTGGGTTACAACATGTTTTTGATAGGGAAGCCAGTAGAAAGTTAAGAAGAGAATGGTTTGAAAAGAAAATGAGTCATCAAGTTCATGTAGATGTTAATTGGTGTTGTATTTGTCATAATTATGGTTGTACTTTGGAATATGTTACATTATGTTTATCATTTAAGCGATTTTTAAAACCGTTGGTTTTTTTATACTTTATTACCGGTTAATTGTCATAGTATTATTGATATGAAATTCCTTCTTCTTTTATACATGTCAACAATACATTATGTCCCCATAATACTATGTTTTTTCTCTCAATATGTTGCAATGTCTCATGTTATTCATATGTTGTAAGTAATTGTAATTGTTCAAAGAATATTTTTTTTAATAATGCATTTAGTTTTGCTTGCTACATAATCTATATGGGAGGAAAAAATATGTTGTCTTGATTGATGAATTATGTTGATCTTTGAGGTCATAATTTAGGATATTGAATTTTTTCTCCTCCATGTTATATCATTTTCTTTATTTATGTATTTTTTGACCAAGAGTTATGGAGAGAAAAGAACTTTCAAAGATTATGTTAAAAGGCATGAATAAAAATGTTGTATTCGTACATGAATTCTACTGATCTTTAGGCTCATAATTTTTGGGAATTAATTTTTTTATTATGCTATTATTGTTTGTCTAAGTTGAAAGCATTGATTTGATATTTTCAACATGTTTGTGATAGGGAGGCAGTTTCAACATGTTTGTTCAAATATCAAAGATGTCGATGTCAATATTATAAAATTATTACTCTCCATATTTGTCCATGTGACATACTGTTCAAAGTAAACTTCCATACCAAATTCAAACATAACATATATTTTACTTCATTGCTTTATATTGAACCTCTTGACATATTACAATTCCAGTCTCTCTTTATGCAATAACATTAACATTCAATTTTACGATAAGCTTACTTATCAATGTTGCAACGAGAAGCCAACTTTTGTAAATGTGCATTTACAAAAATTGGATTCAGTATCTTCGTATATGCGTATATAAGGAAGACAACTTACGTATATGCACATTTATGAAAGTTGGTTTTCGTATATGTGTGCTTCTGTAAATGTGCATTTGCGGAAGTTAGTTGTCGTATGCGTGCTTCCATATATGCACATTTATGGAATTTGGCTTCCGTATATGCACGCTTCCATATATGCATACGAAAGCCAACTTACATATATGAGCATTTATGGAAACAACCTTTCGTATATGTTCGATTACGTAGTTGGCTTTCGTATATGTGTGCTTACGTATATGCACATCTAGAGAAGCCAACCTATGTATAGGCGCATTTACAGAAACAAATTTTCGTAAATGCACATATATGGAAAGTTGGATTTTGTATATGTGTGCTTCCGTAAATGCACATATACATAAGTTGACTTCCGTGTATGCACACAACGTGCATATATAAAAGCAAACTTATGTATATGTGCATTTACAAAAGAAATCTTCCGTAAATGTGCATATTTGGGAAGTTGGATTCTGTATATGTGTGCTTCTGTATATGCTTATTTACATAAGTTGGGTTCCATCTATGTGCACTTCTGTATATGCACAGATACGGAAGACAACTTATGTATATGCACATTTATGAAAGCTGGCTTCAATATCCACGCATATACAAAAGCACGTATATATGGAAGCCAACTTTTGTATATGCACATTTACGAAAGTTGGATTTCGTATATGCGCATATATTGAATCCAACTTTCATACATGCGCGTTTATGGAAGCCATATGTTGGCTTCCATATATGCTTATTTATAGAAGTTGGCTTCTGTATATGCACGCTTCCATATATGCACAAATACAGAAGTCAACTTATGTATATTCAAATTTATGGAAGTTGGTTTTCGTATATGCGTGCTTCCATAAATGCGCATTTATGGAAGTTAGTTTTCGTATGTGTGCTTCCATATATGCACATTTATGGAATTTGGCTTTCGTATATGCACGCTTCCATATATGCATACGGAAGCCAACTTACATATATGCACATTTATGGAAACAACCTTCCATATGTGCACTTACATATTTAGCTTGCGTATATGTGCGCTTGTATATGCACATATAAGGAATCCAAATTATGTATAGGCGCATTGATGGAAACAACTTTCTGTAAATGTGCATATATGGAAAGTTAGATTTTGTATATGTGTGCTTCAGTAAATGCGCATATATGTAAGTTGGATTCCTTATATGCATATACGAAAGAAAACTTACTTATATGCACATTTATGAAGCAACCTTATGTAAATGTGCATATTTAGGAAGTTGTCTTCCGTATATCCGTGCTTCTGTATATGCTTATTTACAGAACTTGGCTTTCGTATATGTGCACTTTCGTATGCACACATATATGGAAGCCAACTTACGTATATGCGCATTACGGAAGCATCCTTTTGTAAATGTGCAAATATGAGAAGTTGGCTTCCGTATACGTCTGTTTTCGTATATGCTTATATACATAAGTTGACTTTCGTATATGCACGCTTCTATATATACACAAATACGGAAACCAACTTACGTATATGCGCATTTATGGAAGTTGGTTTTTGTATATGCATTCTTTCGTAAATGCGCATTTATGGAAGTTAGTTTTCATATGCGTGCTTCCTTATATGCATATTTATGGAATTTGGCTTCCGTATATGTGCGCTTCCATATATGCATACGAAAGCCAACTTACATATATATGCATTTACGGAAAGTTGTTTCCATAAATGCACATATATGGAAATTTGGCTTTCGTATATGCGTGTTTCCGTATATGCGCATATATGTAAGTTGGCTTCCGTATATGTGCACAACACACATATACAGAAGTGCACACACACGGAAGCTAACTTACATATATGCGCATTTACGGAAGCAACCTTCTGTAAATGTGCATATTTAGGAAGTTGGCTTCCGTATGTGTTTTTCCGTATATGCTTATTTATAGAAGTTTCCTTCCATATATGCATGCTTCCGTATATGCACATATACGGAAGCCAACTTAAGTATATGCGCATTTATGGAACAAACCTTCTGTAAATGTGAATATATGAGAATTTGTCTTTCGTATATGCTTATTCACAGAAGTTGGCTTCCATATATGTGCGCTTCCATATATGCACAAATATGGAAGTAAACTTATGTATATGCGAATTTACGGAAGTTGGTTTCTGTATATGCATGCTTCCGTAAATGCACATTTACAGAAGTTAGTTGTCGTATGCGTGCTTCCTTATATGCATATTTATGGAATTTGGCTTCCATATATGTGCGCTTCCATATATGCATATGAAAGCCAACTTACATATATGCGCATTTATGGAAACAATCTTTCGTAAATGCGCATATATGGGAAGTTGGCTTTCGTATATGCGCGCTTCCGTATATGAACATTTATGGAAGTTGGATTTCATATATGCACGCTTCCATATATGCACATATACAAAAGCCAACTTATGTATATGCGCATTTATGGAAACAACTTTCTGTATATGCGTGTTTCTGTATATTCTTATTTACAGAAATTGGCTTCTGTATATGCACGCTTCTGTATATGCGCATATGCGGAAGTCAACATATGTATATGCACATTTACGGAAGTCAGTTTTCATGTATGTGTGCTTCTGTAAATGCGCATTTACGGAAGTTAGTTTTCATATGCGTGCTTCCGTATATGCACATTTATGGAAGTTGGATTTCGTATATGTGCGCTTCCATATATGTGCATTTATGGAAACAACTTTATGTAAATGCCCATATATGGAAAGTTGGCTTTCATATATGTGTGCTTTCGTAAATGCGCATATACACAAGTTGACTTATGTATCTGCACTCGTATATTTACGAAAGCCATATACAGAAGCAACATTCCGTAAATGGAAATTGGATTCCGTATATGTGCATTTACGAAAGTTGGATTATGTATATGTGTGCTTCTGTATATGCACATATACTGAATCCAACTTCTGTAAATGTGCATTTACGAAAATTGACTTCCGAATATGCGCATTTATGGAAGTTGGATTCAGTATATGGGCGATTTCATATATGCGCTTGTGTTAAAATTAAAATTAAAATTAGCTTAAACCTAGTTTAAGTTTATGGTTTGAATGCATTCATTATTTCTTTATCATGGTTTTTTTACCATGGTTTTGTTGTGGTCCTTGTTTATAATTATATACAAATTTATTGATTTTCTCTTTGTATGTTTGGAAGAAATGGTAAATTTCATTTGCTTTAGTAATTCATATAAAAAACAAAATCTTTTAATCCTTGAATAATTTTGTAACAATTTTAATTTTTTAAATGCTTTAATCTTGTAACAAAGTTTCTTTCATTTGTCAATTTTAAATTTTACAAAAAAAATCACGAATATATATATATATTGAGTGCTTTATATATGTTCTTTCTCTCACTTTTCTTATAATCAAATGTTTTTATTTTTGTGTATATGACATCACGCGAAACAAATGTACATGATTATGACAATGCTTTATGTTATTATGAATTTATAAAGTTGTTTGTATGGTTTGATGTAGTAGGGAAGGCTTGAGAATATAAAAGATATTTTTCATTTTATAATTTATCAAGAATTTTTTATCTTTAATTTTTTTAAATAATTTCACTTTTTAAAGTATTTTTTATATGGTATATATTAATATTAATAAATTTTAATTTTCTATTTATAATTATAAAGCTACGAAATTATTAAGTTTCTAACACTAAAATATAAATTTTAAAAGAGTAGAATAAAAAATATACAAAATTAATTATAAAGTATAATGGATATATGTCATAATTAAGATTTTGTCAACAAATTCTAAACATACTCATCCAATCACCTTATACTAAAAAGTGCAATCAAGCTATTGCATTGATTAACAATAACAAAAGTCTATTTTTCTATTCATTTTGTTTTCCATAATCTCAAAGCATCTATGCTTAAACTTGTGTACTTAGAATATAAGTTATCTTTTTTTTCCAAATGAAAATTAGTTATAAGCGTTCATCAAAATACAGTCAACTTTTTAAAAAGGATCATACACATATTCTGTAAATATAACCCCAAAAATAGCTTTGCCATCCATAAGAAAATCATCCAAAATGAGTACTAATTACTATTACTCATTTCCTATCACCGAGGACGTTGGATTTCAGAATAGATATAAGTATTCCATTGTTGTTGCTCCTCCCGGTTCCCATTGGTAATGTGTTATCTTACCTTATGGATCAGTGAGAGTTGATTTTGATTTTGATTGTTATCTTACCTTATCATTCTTGATACTTTGATTCCTGTAAGCTTTTTGTCCTCTTTGATTTTTTTTAAAAGAAGACCGAGTTCCTCCATGACCAAAATGAAGAAAAGGGGAGAAAGGGGGCAACCTTGGCGCAAGCCGGGACCACTCCAGAAAAATTCTGTAGTATCACCATTTATCAACACAACAAAGGTTGGTGAAGTCACACAACCCATAATCCATCTCGTCAACTGCATGGCAAATCTAACTTGTAATAGTATCATCCGGAGCAAATCCCAGTCTACAAAATCATAGGCTTTCTTCAAATCCAGTTTTAGAACTAAGGATTTGGATTCTTCTTTTGAATACTGTGAAGACACTCATGAAGAATCCCTATTGCATCATGGATTCTTCTACCCTATAAAAATCCTAGTTGTTCCTTAGAAAGAAAACTAGACAGTAATCGCTTAATGCGATTTGCGATGACCTTAGAAATCAAATTATAACAAATATTGCACAAATAAATAGACTTATAATCCCCGAAGCAAGTTGGATTATTTTCTTTGGGAATCAAAACCAGGAAATTGGAGTTTAGACTTTCAATTATAGATCCCATCTTTCTGGATTCTTCAATCATCTTAACCAAATCATCACCGACCAAATCAATGAAAGTTATGAAGAATTCCAGGGTCCATCCGTCAAGGCCAGGACTTTTGTCTCTCTGAAACTTAGTCAAAATTTCTTTTATCTCATCCAAAGTAACAGGTTCATATAAAATCCTTTCTTCTACCTCATTGATCTTCTTAGAGTAAAGACCATATAGTTGAACCTATTTTCTTATGAAGGAATCATATTGGACTTTATAAAAATCACTGAAGTGTTGTGCAGCTGCTACTTTAATTTCACTCTGATCTTTGTAACTTCTCCCTTGGCTATCATTTATTTCCCAAATATGCTTATGAATACACCTCTGATTTGAAACCTGATGAAAATATTTTTTATTACTATCCCCACTCCTGATCCAAGTTGCACGGCTCCTCTATCACCACTTTTCTTCAGAAAATTTTAGTAGATCTTTTCTTTCCTTTTCTAGTTGGCCAAGAAGAATTTCCAGGTCCGACCGCGAATTTTCATCCACTAAATTTAGGAATGTTTCTTTGATCTGAGTTTCAAGAGAAACCATTCGTTGTTGTATATTTCTTTCTCGATCTTTGGCCCAGAGTTTTGACTTAATTTTTAATTCCTTTAACTTCCAAACCAATCTATGTTGGCAGATAGTCTCCGACATAAACTTTGGATCTCTCCAAACCTTATGTACTAAAATCTTGTAATCCTCCTCCAGAACCCAAAGTGGATTCACTTTAAAAGGAAATCCTCTATACTCAGGAGAAGTCTCCAGCTGTAGTAGAATAGGCGCATGATCTGAAATGAAGGGAAACTCCACCCAGGACCGATAAAGACCACATATATTTAAAAATCCTTCTGAAATGATGCATATGTCCAATATTTTAGAAATGGATTGATTCCCTTTATGCCCATTTCCCCAAGTTGGGACCAATGTAGCCGGGCGAATATCCACAAGATTTTTTGTGCTCAACATAGTCCTGTAATAATCTGCCATAGAACCAGATACATTAGTTCCTTCCCAAACTTCATCTAGATACAGAGTAATATTTAGATCACCAGCAATGATCAAATTGATGATTGATAGAATGCCACTTTCAGCCACATTATCCCAGAATAATTGCCTGTCCGCACAAGGTCCATAAACATTTAGTAAGGAAAGTTGCAATTGGATAGAAATAACTTTGTCGGTCAATAAAATACCTCCGCAAGTTAGAAGAGGTTTCATATCATAAATAGAGGGATCCCAAGTAACTAGTAACCCTCTCGAGGTACCCAGGGAGTTTACAGCACATGTCACCTAGGTAGGCCGAAAAACATTCACAAAATCCCTCGATTTTTGTTCTGTAACCAGGGTCTCTTGTAAAAAAATAATTTTAGGACAAACTCTATCCAGTAAACGCTGAAAAGAGCCTTCTTTTAGGATGCCTCCTACCCCACATATATTCAATGAAAACAGGATCATTATTTGGTCCTTGCTAGGGCCTTCAATGCTCTAAGTGCCCCACTATCATAGGTGGAAATATCACTGTCACCGGAGGTGCTTGCCACTCCTACTAATTTCTTTCATGTACTTATTGATTTTATAAGGGAATGTTCAATTCCTAATCCCCTTGACCACGCAAATTCCTTCCCGGAATTTTCCAAACGTTTGTCAGTGGTTACAGAGCTATCACCAAGAGGATCTTTGTAAACAGTTTTTCCCAAATAAGTAGGTAAAGGGATTGAAGAGTGTTTATCCCGAAGATAGGGAAAGAGGGACTCAAGCACCTAAGACAGGGAAGAATCATGTTTGTCAGACTCTCTACATCCTGGTAGGATCTCATTCGATGACGGACATATGTACGAAGGGATAGAATCAAAATTTATCAGACTCTGCTCTACTAACAAAGGGCTTTGACTAGAAGGGTTCTAAGAGAAAGAGGGGCGAATAGTGGAGGGAGTATCCACAATAGCCTCTGGAGTGACTATAGGTAGTTGATTTCTCCCTCTATGGGAATGATTTGGAGCTTCTGTTAAAAAAGGATCAATATCTTTGTTGGCCTCTCCTTGGCTGAGTAACCCAGAGGTTGAGTGACTTAACCAACCCGACGAGTCTAAAGTCACTATTTCTCAGGATGTTAATGACTGATAAAGAGTTGGGAAAAATGATTTGATCTTACCTGAGATTGACTCCAGAGTAGTAGTTTGATTATCGCATTCCCCAACGGGTTGGACATCTCGATGGCCAAAAAGTTCCACTTCTGGCATTCTATCTGGAATATCCCAATTGCTCAGCTCTTCATCGACATCCTCCGGAATTGTTCTGCCTTTACAGTCTCTGCAAAGATGGCCTGTATTTCGGCATAGACTACACCAGAAGGGTACCCCCATATAATCCAGTATTTGTTTGCTACGTCGCCTGCACCACTCTATCTATATACATTCTGGCAAGCCACAATGTATATTTATATCTACAAGCAGTTTACCAACTTTCCTTGCTAGCACGCTGAGAGCTTGATAGTCAACCGTAATGAAGGACCCTAACACGTAACCTATGGATTTGAGAGCTCCTTCATTCCAGAAGTGAATGGGTAGCCCAGGTAATAGAACCCAAAGATGCCTCAAAGGAAAATAATATGTTTCAGGATCAAAGGATACTCTCCATATCTTTATCATTAGGATGCTCCCTTCGAAGACCCAGCATTAGGCTAAAATGACTTTGGTGTCTTCTAGAGAGCGACAAATAAAGCCTATCCATCCTTTTACCAGGTAAATAACCTCTGGCAAGTATCCTAAGACAGGATTACAACACCTTTCTAACCAGAATTCGAGTGGATCTTGTGCTAAATAGTGGTAAGAGTCCCGGCCAACTAGGCAACACAGTGCCATATGACACGTTTCTTCAAGGGCAATGTCAAAACCGAGAAGAAGCTTCTTAGTGACTTTATTAGGCTTCCAAAGATTCCTCTTAAAACTAGTTTGAGATGTCTGAACTCTGACCTTGCGTTGAGCTCTAACATGAGCCTCTAACCCACCTACACCAGATAACGGCACACCCAAATCCATTCCACTCTGAATACACTACGCCGAACATGGGATAGACTGTGTAGCATTTGAACGAAAGACTGGAAAGGAGGGAGATGAAACAAACTTAGAAGGCAGCGTAGTCGAGCAATGAATAGTGCCTCGTGAGATCTGTGTGGAGTAAATATCTCCCAAATGTCTCCCTCCTCGTCACACGAGCTCATAATTAAACTGACAGAATAATAGTTAATGAGGAACCAAAAAAACCCTTCGTAAATAACCACCCCAGTCGCCCTTCGCCAGATGGCTGAAGGACCAGTAACCAAAAAAGGTAACGTGGAACGTAGTAGAGAGACTACGGGCCAAGAACTGCAGTAACACTATTGCAGCAATAACAATAAAATAGATCAAACAAACAATACCTCCAATAGGATAAAAAAGAGGGTCCCATCAAGTATATGAGGAAAATACGAGAACCTACTGCAATAAAGAGCAATAATGGGAAATGATAGTCCAAACCAACTCCTAAATGGAAAATAAGGAGGAGAAAGCAATATTATAGACCGGAAACAACGGGTCAAGCTCGGTAATTCTAAGAATCAAGCCAAGAAATCTCGGCTTTTCGGCAATCTCATATTGAGAATGTTGGGTGGTTAGTAGCAAATAATCCCATTGAGTGCACTCATAATACGATATGATGCGGCGGCGTACCCATGAGAATAATTCATGTCATCCCCTTGTTGGTTCCCCTCCACCTTGATGATTAGAGCCTTCATTGAACACTAGTGAGCCTGAAACAGAGAGCCTCCTAAACCGTTCCTTTGGTCTAGGCTCCACCTATGCTTTTCACTCTATCAAGGGCAAGCGCCTAAAGTGACTCGTTTTATCCTGATCTGGTTGGTCTTTCGTATAAAACTATTAGCATGCTCAGAACCCTAAGGCTATTGTATTCTCCGAGGTGGTTGATTCCCTTATATCTACAATGCACCAGCCTTAAAGTCCCTCACTCCCCCATACTTGATTCGAGCTCATCTCCAGTCAAAATGAGGGTTGATTTGTGTTCCCGCCAATTCCATTTTGAAAAAACCTGCTACTTCTTCTTCGGCTCTCCATCCCCTTAGGAGACTCCCACCTACCTTACATGCCAAATTATTAGGTTTCTTATTTGTATAGCGTCTTCCATTTTCACTTAGTGGTGTGCACTGTTACATTTGAAAAAAAATAAAATTGAATATAAGTT
>ML778291.1:723052-746075 GCA_009831015.1 Picea engelmannii
CATTGAATGTGAAGATGGTTGTAGCATTTGATCTATTTCATTTATATTCTTTTCAATTTTTTGACCATCTTTTGGGGTTTGTAATGATTGTAATGGTTCTGAAAAATACACATGCACCATAAAGAAGAAATAATGTATAGATTCAAAAAAATAAATCTCTATAATCAATGACAAATCAGAAACGATAATCCAAAAAAATAGAATATTCATTTTTCACCTTGTCATCCTAGTAGAATTGATGAAGACCCCCTACCTCTGCCTCGACAAGGTCCGCTGACCTCTCGATCAAGGATCGTTCTTCAAACTCCCCGAGCCAAAATAGCTCAGTAGTTCCCTGTTGGAACCTTCAACGAATCCACATGTCCTTCTGAACTCTGCCCCACGCAAAGAAGCACTGAGCACGAGCTCCTTCCCCGCGTGACCACTACCTATGACCACTGGCTTAGCCCACAAAAGGCGCGTCATATTTTTCATTTCGGGATATTCTGAACGAGCCAACTTTGGTTCTCCATTCCCTGAAATTTTGAAAAGGGTTCAACGGATGTTAGCTCCTTTCCTTATCCCCACTCATGTGACCATTCACCATGACCTGGGGCCCAACCTCCTTTGCGTGTCAGGACTTTGTGTTTCGCGAAGTTGGAACTCAACCCAACGTTTCTCCTCGAAAACCCGATCCCCGAACTTCCAAAATGTCGATATTTCCCCGGACAATCAACGATCGAGATCGTTCCTTGATCAACGGCTAAGGTCTCATCGGGATTTCACGTTTCGCGATTTCCAGGTAGTTGGTTCCTCCACACTCCTGATTCCTGAAATGTCGATATCTTAGATCAACGGTCCACGACCTACCTCGATCCAATGACCCATATCCTTTCACAAATTCGGCTATCGTGAGTCCTTAAAACTTTACCCATTGACTCCTTCGAGTCGTGAGTCAGCGAAACACTGAATTCTCGCCACGCGTCCCTTCTTATGGATGGTTCGGATGATTCCGCGAACTCTCCTTTTGTGAGTTTTCTCCTTTCCTCCTTGCAAATATCCCGATGTCCGATTTCACGAACACCCGCATCTGCTGCCACATGTCCTCTGATGATGGACGGTTTTGATCATATCAGAACTTCTCTCGTGCACCTTCCTCTGGATTCAACGACTGTTGGTCCACGGGCCTCCAGATTTGACAACCCCAGATCTGTTCTTCCCTGTGCTCGTTCCTCCTGTGCCTAGACGTGGATTTAACGGTCCAGATCTTCTCTCCCAGTGTTGATCCAATAGTCAATGTTGCTCCTCCTCCTGAAATTTTGTTTTCTTCCTGACTAGGAATATTTTCTAAGTGTCGAAGGTCTCGAACTTTGCTTCTTCCTCCTGAGCTTTTGTGATGAATCTCAACCTTGACCCTTCATGCAATTATGCTCCGTGTGCGACTTCACGCTAATCCTCCTTAGCTTTGTGACTTGAAATAATTCCACTCTTGCACACTCCTTGTGATATCTCTTATGATCTTTCAACTGGCTCAGTATCTAAGGGACTCGACCCTTCTACATCTTCTTCAAAAGACTTCAGGTGCTCCTCCTGGCACACTTTTGTGATCAACCTCTTGAGCTTGGAACTTGAAATAAGTTCTCTCTACGTGCACTCCTTTCACTTTGACTAGCGTCCTGATGGTTGTATTTCAACACTTTTGCTGAGTGTTGATCTAGTGCAGGCCTTGCACCGGTCTTCCTCCAGAGTGTTCAACAACTTTGTCCATTTCTCTTTTTGAAAGGATGTAAGTGCCCTCCCGACAAATTCTTCTCAATCACGTCTTGTTGAGCCTATAGAGTATTCAATAACTCTATAAGTGTCTTCTCCTCGACACTTCCCTTCTCTCAGAACTCGAAATAGAGTCCTTCTATGAACTCATTCGATGCCCTCCTGGCAGAGCTCTCTAGAATCCTCAGTAATTATGTCTCTATGTGCCTCCCTCTGCACAGTCTTACCTCCAAGGTGTTCAATAACCTTGAGGCTTCTCCCTTGAGCTAGTGATTCTGTTGGTGCGCCCTCCTAGCACGTTCTTGCCTGAATTCAACACAGAACTTAGATGTGCACTCTCTGCATTGTCTCACAGAGTCCTCAACACTCTGTCATGCAACCCCTTTAATTTAGCCACAAAGAACCCAGACTGAAATCAGAAAACCCACAGATAGAGAAATCTATCCCAACAGATGGAATCTAACATACATCTATAGCATATGCATATAAACACATAAATGACATTCATTCAGAAATACACAGATAACCACACAAACATCATATGCAGGAAAAACTGCTCTTTGTATTAAACTCAAAATGTCTATACAAAGGTTACAAAATCTTGGACTTCTACAGAGTCTCGGCTCTCTCTTCTCTTCTCTTCTATAAACTTACACCTAACTTAATGAATCTAGATACAAAGATCTTTTACAAAGAGGAGCTCCTCGAGCTCTTCCCTTCAAGATACCTACTCTCATTAATTACAATCATTGGTTGTCTACTCCGAATCGGTTCTAGATCTTCAACCTGTCAACCATTAAAGGCGACTCCATCTCTTATCTGCACAAAGGCATTATTGTGGCTCTTCCAGCCTTACAAACATTTATTACATTTTTGAATTTGAAAATGAGAGGGTTGGCACCTCTCTCCTCCATTGAATGCGTGTTGAATGTGTTGGCTAGCTGGCGCGTTGTTGATGTGAAGCGATGCTCCTGCATCAAAAATATAATAGTTTATATGTTAATGTTTTTATGAAATAGGTTGTATGGAAGAAAAACTTACTTCCCCAAAAATCCATTGAAATCTAGGTGAGCGTCATAATGGTTGACAACTTGATGTTGGTTGGATATCCAAGTTAGTGGATCTATATTCAACAACAAAACTATGTGGTGATCTCTCTGAGGAATTTATTGATTAGGCTAGGCATATCAATAACAATGGGGAATCAATATACAATTGATAACTAAAATAAATACCATCTAATGTTAAACTATCTTGAAAATCAATGCATGCAAAAAAATTGACTCACCTGTGTACTCATTGCTATTACTAGTTTTCCCAATGTTTAATATATGGGCATGCCCATCCAACTCTTCTTCCCCTACATCATTAGAAGGCCTTGTTCTTTCTTTTTGTTGTAAAGCAATATATATCCATTTATTTGTGTCCATACGTCTACGAGGTAAACATTGATCCCAACATTCATTTTTTCATGAATTTTTTTCTTTGAATCATCGTTGAGTTGATCAAACGTAGCCAATCACTGCAAAAAAGATTTTCAATGAATTTAGTCAATAATAATAAAATTATATTATTATAAAAAAAATAGATATTGGTGCCAATAAATACTTACAAGGGAACTAATTTCTCGATCTAAACTCCAGACAATGCCAACGAAGTTTGCCCAAATGAAATTCTTCAAAAATTTGCTTCAATTTTGCGAAGCACCATATACAAACTGAAATATGCAGCAACGTTGGTAGGTAGTGCATTTAATTTTTGCATTCAATCTGTATCTGGAATGCCAACTCCGTGGATTTCCATGGATATTGGCATTTGGTGGATCTTTACTGTGAGGGGACGAAAACTTAATGCCCATGGTGAAGTGTTAGAACGACGATCGAAAATATCCATAATAGCGATCCATTTACATCGCCCGAGTCATGTATGGGTATGACTATGGGGGCGCGCCTGGCTATGGGGGCGATAACCTAGCTATGGGTGATGGCACCGAGATCGAGGATCATGCAGCAACCTCCCAATCACTGGGTTGCTGCATTGTGGACAACTTTCGCCTGCCAAGCTATGGGTGAAGCCTAGCTATGAGTAATGGTGTCGAGATCGAGAACCATACAACAACCTCCCAATTATTGGGTTGTTGCATGGTGGATAGCATTTTCCATAAGCACGCTTCCCACAGCCGTTGATTTTGCACGTCAACTTTAAATGGAGCTGAGAGCTTATTGTAATTCTATATGATATTGTTTTCAATTTGACACATCAAAAAAAACAAAAGAGATAAGCCCGTTGCCCAATGGGCACCGCTGGACTGCTAATTTCATACGTTCAACTTTATACCTGGGGCCAAGGTTGGAATTTGACGAGCAAAATGCCCGTCATGGCCCATTTTGCCCGTCAAATACAACCAAATATTTTTTGCAACCATCTCGGGGAATGGGTACCCTAATAGATAGGACATGTTTTTGAGGGGAATAAATTTTATAAGACGTTATTTAATTTTTTTACCAATTTTTATTTATTACAACGGGCATAAATTCCATCAGACGTCATTAATGCCTTTTATCTCCTCTGTGGTGGAACGGATAATATCTATGATTTCTGATATGGAGTACCATTTACAAGGGACTTGGTAGTTAATGCAGGCATAACTCTTCCTGCATGGAGTTACCCACCATGTTCACGGGGTTTTGAATTATTGAATTTGAAACCCAAGGTCGGCGAAATTAGAACTCTGCAGTTTGTGTTGGTTTCACTGTAGTCTGGCAGACTGTAGAAGTAGGTAGAACACTGCATCGAGTGGCACTGAATTGATGCATGCAACATGAGGATTGAGGATTGATGCAGGCAACAAGAGGATTGAGATACATGTCACTTTGTCCATTGGAAGGTCGAAAGGATTAGGAGGACAACGGGTAAGGCCCTTTTTCCTTTGCAAATGCTTTGTAATGGCAATCGTTTTGTATTTCTGTGTTTGAATAGATCTCGTGATGTTGGCTCTTCATTTTGGGTCCATCTAATACCTTCAAACTCCAATAATGGTTTATCCCCACATTTCAACAGGTCCAGAAATGGGAAAAGGGTTGAGTGTTGCATTTGTATAAGCGCATCAACTCACAACCTTCATTTGTTTCTGGTTTGTTTATGTGATTCGTTTTTTCTTTTTCCAAAAATCCAAGGTTTTAAGTTGTTTTAGATCACACTAGAGCCTAGATATAAATATAAATATCGAAGATAAATTTTTGCTCCATTAGATCACAATTTAAAACAGAGTAGGTTGTGGTTACTAGTAAACAAAAGAAGGTGTACTCACAATTTAACAAAAAAAGTTGCAGCAGCACTATGGCTAATAGCACTCATCCTGTTGAGGCCAAAAACCAAAATTATAATAGAAAATCCGTTGTCCTATTGCGGCCAAAAACATAATAGAAAATCCTGTCTCAACGACCAAAAATAAAACTGAAAATCTAACTTACATTTTCAAAAATCCAAAGTTTGGAATGGTTTAAAATGAAATAAAAATCAAAGTAAATATAAATTCTGAATTTGAATACTAGATATAAAATTTATCTCAAATTTTCACTAAAAAATTGAATACTAAATTTATCTCAAATTTTCAGATAAAATTTTCCTCAAAGCTTATCCCAAAACTATAAGAAGCTATTCCCACCAACATGAAAACATATAATTTATTTATAAGCCAACACAATCACATTAAAATACAGGTGTGCTAATTATTTGTTTCATCAGACCATGTTTTTCAATATTATAATAATTCATTTACAATCTCATTTTGTTTTGTAAAAAAAAGTGTTCAGTGTTTTGTCTTATAGAACTTTTGATACTATCTTTGTCACTTTAGATATTTTATTGGGAAAGCTATTGAAATCCGTAAATGTCAAGTTATTTTATTTTATTTTATTTTCCTTTGTTTTCTTGAATTTAAAAAAATATAAAATTAAAATTTATGCTTGGCTCCATGTGAACACTGCCCATCCACGATAAGTAATTTGATGTTCCGGTGTAATGTATTTTTTTGACAGCAATGTATTTAATATATATATATATATATATATATATATATATATAAAAGCTCATTGAGATTGAGATCAAGATTTTTTTATTGTAATTGCATTTAAAAGTATTTAAAATTAAAAGATTTGCCATGCACTTTACTATTGTAGTAACTTTATTGTGGTTTATTTAAATTGGTAAAATTATTAAGTTGTAATTTTGAAATTGACATTGAAATTAGAAGTACGAAGTAAAATTTGCAACTCCAAAACTTAGATGTTCCAAACCCTAATTTTAGCATATAAAATTTGAAATTGAGTTTAAAATTTAGATGTTCCGAACCCTAATTTTAGCATATATAATTTCCATATTTATTTTTTATATTGTAATTTAATTAAATTCAAAGAATAGAATAATCAAGATTTTTTTATAAGGATAGTTCTAATTAATTAGTATAGGTGTTTTTTAACCATCTTCTTTGTAAAACCAATTAAACCAATTAATTCAACAAATTAGCTTCACACCTAAAAAAATTGAAAACAAAAACTAAAATATAGTACCAAAAACTATTGAAAGTTTCAAGAATAGTATGTTTCTTTATTTATTTTTATAGTTTCCAAATACACTTGCATTTATATCATTAAAAACTAGTTTTCTGTTTTGTTTTATTTCTGAAATGGATAGGATTTTGAACTTGTTTGGTTACCCAAAGCAAAGAGCAAATTAAGTCAATTTGGTTGTTTTTGTTTTCATTCCTTATATTTATACCTTTAATGATTATGAAAAAGTTACAATGTTGCATTATTTATTAATTTCATTAATGTTTTGGTTTCTTAGTGTTTAATACATTTTAATTTTGATAGCTGTAATTTAAATGTTTATTTATAATTTTCATTTCATAAAAATTAATATTTTTTTACTTATTTCAATTTTGATAAATATTTGTTTATAATTCCAGCGCTCTCTTTGTAATTGGTTATTTTATCATTCTTATTTTTTAACTGTCTCCATCTGATGGTCGAGAGACCATTATTGACAAAAGATCATTGTCAGTTATGTCGTTTTAGCACCGCCTTTGTAACATCTCTAGCATAGAGAATACATTATATTCATTAATATAAATTAGAATTTTTCCCGTTAGAAAAAAAAAAAAAGCCTCCACACACTTGAGATGTATTGATTGAAAATTATTTGCAAATTGTGAAAGAAAAAAATCAAAACATGGGAAAAGTCTCAAAGGGTTTGGGTTAATCACTGATATAATAAAGGGTACAAAAGCAACATTTAATGTTGTAAATAGACTTTTTCATTGGCGTTGTCAAATAAACTCAAAGAGTCATGTGTCTTCTAGTTAGTTGGTCAAAGTTAGAATGTGAACAAAGACTGCAGACCTAACCAAACAAGAAGATATCGCATGTTGTAGAATAGTCTATTTAATCCAATGGCCTTCGGGCCCATAGCTGTAAATTTCGATCATTTATTTATAAGAATAGAAAAATTGTTAAGTCTACAAAAGACTACAATGAGTCTGTCAACGTTCTTATTTTACATATATATTTTAAATGATTATGTTGTGGGTAGGAGTACATGTATGAAATGTTTGATTAATGGTCAAGAATTGAATCTTGGTTATTCTTAACATTACATATTATATTAATGTTCTATAATCTCTCAAGAATAGAGTTCCATCCACACTACAAGAAGTCGGTGGATGAAGGCACCAAAGTCTTTTCATGGAGAGGAACTCATGCCTAGAGATAAGAGGATAGGTGGATAAGTACAAGTGTCAATGGATTTTCAAATATCAATAGTAAATGTCATTTGGTCCCGAGTAATAAAAAATGAGGGTTATTTGTCCCTTAAAAGACAAAGTTGACATAACTAACTAAACAATAAATCCATAAATTGACACTAAAATTTGAAGTATATAGGTTGAAGAACCATAATTGTTAAGTACCAAAGATCTACAAATATAATCACTACAAGAGATACCAAGAACAATATGCAAAATCTCATTTATTATTACCAAAACCCTTATGGTAGGGMAACACCATASAATGGATCMTWTTATRGAAGGGATCMTCTCTTGTTCACTTGCCTCTTCAAGAGGGAAACCTACTAATGAGSTACATGCTCCAAATACAATATTTCTCAACTTGTCTCATTATATTGCTTGAACCCCTTTATATAGTGTTACCAACCACTGAGAACATTCTAGAGGTTGAATCTTCTAGTAAGTCTTCTTACATTTATTATGATTACACTAATATATCTAACTATGATAGCGAGTCTTATTTAATAAAATAGTGGACCTAGTCCACCTTACATTGAATGGCCTCCACTATTATTATTATGGGCCCTCCAGCCCCCCCACTACCTCTCTAGCTACACTACATTTCATCCCCCTTATGAAAGTGTTKTCCTCAAYGCTTGTTATGAGGGTGTRCAACCCTATACCAGGGTCCCATGGATAAGTGTGSACCATAGTGCTAAAGTAGACTAGADARCCAAGGTCCCATGTAGAAATGAAAGCCAMCATGYTGAAGTAGTCCAACCRCCATTGTAAACCAAGGTCCCATGTCCAAGTGCTCATGTGAACTTCACASAGAAKATATTGGAACCCAATAACCAACTGAAAATTATGCTCCAAAGACTAACACATGTCATGTGGATCCAAATAAGAAGATACGTCCACATAGTGGGAAAGGGTTGTAGTTGAATCTAGAAGGAACAATACCACTGGAGAATATGCAAACTGGACACTGGTAGTCATAATTGGCTCCGAATTTGTCACATTGATGTTCTCTACATAAGGTAGAGTAGAGTCATCAAATAAATAACAATCATCCCAAAAATGACAATTGTCCATATACCAATCATCACAATCAGCTTTGAAATCATACCAAGCATATCTTTCTTGATTATATTCATACATGATGTAAATTTCGTTGATTTCCATATTACATTTCTCCTAGATGGCAAGTTTCATCTTTTGAAAATTTTGATCTAAAACCTGTTGAACACTTGTCTAGAGAACTCTGCGCATTTCATTGAGGTGTATGAGTATTTGAGAGAGGATATCCATTGGAAACACCACATATAATATGTCAAAATAAATCTCTTAAAATTATCTATCCAATGGAACTGATATGGTAGCAATCTTAGCACCCTGTGAAAATTTGTGAGCTCTGCGGTCTTGTCGCCGTCACAAAAAACCCATAAAATGGTTGATTTTAGATCAATGATATCTTCACTTCCGGAGCTCCAATTCAGATGATTTTTTTCTTGAAATGAGCTATTTTTGAAAAAAGAACTCAAATTTGTAATTTGTTAGGAAAATTCAGCCCCATATGCTACAGAAATCAGAAAAATCACGTGGTTGTCCACAAAAAAACCCTAAAAATGAGCAAATTTTAAAATGATGATATCTTCACTTCCCGGACTCTGATTCAGCTGATTTTTTGTAAATTCCATTTTCTGCAAATTCCACACATAAAACTACAGGATTTCTCCAGAATGTCACGACCCTCTTTTTCTTATTCGAAAATCCTGCAAAATAAAAACAAAAAATTGCCCACAATTGCTCCTAAGGAAAGTGCTATGATACCAATTGTTAAGTACCAAAGATCTACAAATATAATCACTATAAGAGATACCAAGAACAATATGCAAAATCTCCTTTATTATTACCAAAACTCTTAGGGTAGGGCAACACCATACAATGCATCCTATTATGGAAGAGATCCTCTCTTGTTCAGTTGCCTCTTCGAGGGGGCAACCTCCTAATGAGCTACACGCTACAAATACAATACTTCTCAATGTGTCTCATTATATTGCTTAAACATTTTTATATACTATTACCAACCACTAAGAACATTTTAGAGGAGAATCTTCTAGAAGTAGAACCTTCTAATAAGTCATATTACATTTATTATGTTTACACTAATATATCTAACTCCCATAGTGGGCCTTATTTAATAATATAAGGGACCTAGTCCACCTTACTTTGAATGACCTGCACTATAATTACTATGGGTCCTCCGGCCTCCCCACTACCTCTCTAGCGACACTATAATAAACAATATAAAAATTAATCTATCCCTTTTTAAAATAAAATGTTTGGTCCACAATTTATCATTCTATACTAAAATACTCCATTTACAAACAATAGAAATTGAAATCACATACTTGCCTTAAGAAATTGATCCCTGAATATTGAGTTGAAATCAGACTTATTGTTTCTCTTTACTATAGTTGTTTTAAAGATACAACAATGAGTATGATCTAAAAATTTATGGATGAGTGATAATGTCTATGTCTTAATTAGGAAACAAAATCGATACGAGATGGGATGACCAACTCAATAGTTGTGGAGAGCTAAGATGACCAATTTAGCATTAGCTAGATTTTCAACATAAAAAACAACACTGAGCATAAAGAGTTTAGTTATGAAAACGAATTCATATCCTAGATAACACCCTATATTTATTTCAATCACCTTGTCAATATATGTTATCTTCATGTTGTAGATTTTAACCTTGTACAATTAATTATTGCAAATGGATTCTTAATAAAAATAGAAAAGATACATGGCACGCAATACACAAAGATTTTACCCTGGAAACCCAAACTGAGAAAACCAACAACTTGTTTAAAACCACACCTCTAATTCTTTATTCATCATCATCATCAATGTTCATTGTTTACAATACAATATATAGGATCTCGCAACATCCAAAACCCCTAATCAATTGACACGAATTAGTCTACAACCCTTTCACACTACATTGATTCTATAATTTTTGGACAGAGAGCACATAAATCTTTGAGCTGGATCTAGATATCATATTAGATTTGAATGGAAAATGAATAAATATTGAACTTGATCTTGTGTGACAATTTTTTTTTACTGTGAGGGTCTTTATTTACTCCAGAGCATTGTTATTGTACCAAACCAACTTGCATTAATGTGATGGAAGATACACGATGGATAGGAATAGGCATGTGCTACAGGAAAACTATAGTTGCATTCCCTATTTGTTTTCTAGAATATCATTAATATTACCTATCTATTTCTATTTGTTTTCTAGAATATCATTTAATATTACCTAACTATTTTCTCAAACCATCCATGGCATCACCAAAACCATGGTGGTATTTTCATCATCAATTTTGTACACTGCCTTTCAAGTTCAATAGCAAATGGATTTAAAGTCTGTCTATTTCATCAAAGTAATAATTTGAATACTTGCTATGCTTGATTTCAGTGATTTGAATTACGTTGATCTTTCCCTTTCAAACCATTTATTTGAATTCTTGCTATGCTTGATTTCAGTGATTTAAATTATGTTGGTATTACCCATCTTTTGAACCAACCATAACATGTCCAAAAACCTGGTATTACTACCATCCTAAATTCTCTGGAATTGATTGTAAGGCCCTTTGTTCTTAAACTGGATTTGTGGAGCACTTTCATTCTTCGAAGGTATTTTTTGAATTCTTGTTGTACTTGAATTGTGTCGGCATTTTTTTATGGATTTTCTACCATTCTTTGTTGGAAGTTGATATCCAATAATGTGCCTTTGAATTCTTAGTTATTTATGTTGCTTTTAGGTTCATGCGTTCACTATTGACTTTATTTTTACTATTGGCTACAACACTGAAGAGCTCCGGAGTTGTGGAGCATCTGTTTCTCTTTTTGAGAGGTATGAAATGAAATCTCTATAGGCTCTTGATTTGGAATGCCCTCGGGTCATCCAAATTTGGATTTCGGAGTTTCTATTGTTGCAATCAATTAAATAATCAATTATTATTGATTTGGAAAGCCCATGGATCATCCAAAATTGGATTTCAATGTTTCTTTTGTTGCAATCAATTAAATAATCAATTATTATTGATTTGGAAATTCCATGAGTCATCCAAATTTAGATTTGGGTGTTTTTATTGTTGTAATGAATTAAATAATGATTAAATAGAAGTACAATGATGAAATGACTTCTTTTTTTCATGGAGGACTCATAAATATATGTTTCTAGATTAATTCAATAATTCACTCACATATTTGGGGTTGTATAGCACAATACAAATATATATTGTTAATTATTCTCATAATTCTATAGAAAACATGCTACAATGAATATTAAGGTGATATTTTGCACACTTTGTTGCTAATGTTAAAGGTGATATTTTGGATTTACTAATTTCTCTACTAAGCATAAATTTGATTAGAAATGTAGCATTTTATTTAACACATTTTTTTATTAAGTGTATAGTTAATTTATTATTGTCAATTAAAATGTGATTTGTTTCTGTCAATTTTTTCAGTTTGATTTTTGCCTGAAATCCAGTGAGGAATGATTGGATCTACAGATTTGAGGGGATAAGTTTGTATAATCGCAATGCCCCAAGGTATTTTTAGCAAAAAATATTGATTTTACCCAGATTTACATCGTCGGAATCCCACCCAAAAAACAAAAAATAAAACATTTAGCCAAAGCCATACCTTTGCATCTGAAATTCAAACTACCTTTCAAATTTGATCAAAGGTAGTTTTGTATGGAGCTCAAAACAAAACTAAGACCAAATATAAGACAAGAATTATGGAAAAAAAAAAATAAGATATGTACGGTGGTCGTCTTTATGACAATTAAATATTACAAGATTCATTGACAAATATAAAGCTATTAAATTTAATTATTTTGATTCGCTACAAGATTTGCTGAAAAGATTCAACAAGGGTGCATAATAAATACATGGGATTAGATTCGAAGTTGTAATATTTTTGAAATAAAATTATCAATATGGCAAGTACTTCCACTTTTCTCGAACTCCAACGAAAAGGAGTAGGCTAATTTGGGAGAAATCTTCCCTTCCAAGTGTTTTTTTCGGCAGGTTTTTTGGTTGGGTGGTTTTAAATTTATGGTCAATCTAGAATTTTGTTCGATTTTCTGAGCATTTGGGTTGGTTTAAAATGGGGCAAAACCTTTGGGGAAGGTTCTGAAATACATGAAACTTTGATCGTGTGAAACTCAAGCAACCCCTGAAAATCTGATCGGATTCAAACCCATTTTTTAGCCGAATTCAAACCCATTTTTTTCCTGAAAAGCGAGTCTATTTGCTCCAGAGTTAGCCTACTCCCAATGAAAATGGCATTCAACAAAAACATAGAAGCATACATAAACGATCCATATGGAATATTCCTCCTTGAGCCATGTTTCTATTATATTCTGGAGAATATTCTTGGAAAACAAGAGTGTTAACTCCCCACCTCATCCAAACCAGGGCTTGGAGAGCACCATAAAACCATGTCCCTTGAGCTCCAGGGCTTGGAGAGCACCATAAAACCGTGTCCCATGAGCCTTTAAATGTCAACTTGTCCCTAATACAATGCATCATATCTCAAAAGCATAAATTACACAACCCCCTACACGTGCAACCATATAGATACAAGCCATCCCATTCTTCCACATTACATGAACTCAAGCCCCAAATGATACCAATGGATCTACCATTATCACATGAACTCTTGGGTTTAGAGAGTGACATGTCTTCCTATCCATACCATTTGTCAGTGCCTCCTTTCAATGCAATAAGCACTGCCCAAGTAATCGAGAAAAGCAAGTTCACACAAGTAATTATAATGGAAAAGGTTCTGAAGCTTAGAAGACTACCTCTAAACATCAGCACCTAAAAAACATTGGTGTTTTCTGGATTAGAACATGCCCGACATTTGGTTAAAAATGCATTTCCATCAAGCGTTGGAGAAACCATCTAATCTCAACCAGGCAATAAGTATAATGTTGACTAAAGCTTCAGCAAAACTTGGCACAATTAACGAGAGGGTGCCATATTCTTCTTCGTCCTTCCATACTATGCACTTGGCAATGTAGTTCTGCAAGGCATCCGAAGCCAGGTTTACAACTCCTCTCGCGTCCTTATCTCTAGTTTTTAAACTTGTGATCAACATCTTTGTCCACTCATCATTTTCAAAGACTGGGTTGGAATACAGATGTAACTACACTGTCCAAAGACTACATCATCAAGTATTTGACAGACAACAACAACGGGCCATTCCTTAGGGACACCCTCTCTCAATCTCTTCCTCTTAATCTTTATGCTAACATACTGGAGCTTTATGGATCCCCTCTGCACCATATCATGAATGTAATGATATCGGATCTCTATGTGTTTTGACTTGTCATGGAACATTGTGTTCTCTGTCATCTTTATGCAACTCTGGTTATCACATAGGATCATGGTTGCTTCCATCTCCATATCGAACAGACCTATCAACAACTTCCGAAACCATATGGCTTCACAACTAGCGGAACATGAAACAATGTATTATGCTTCTGTCATGTTGAGAGCAATGCTTGATTACTTCCTACTCTGCCATGAGATAATGGCTGACCCCAGACAGAAAAAACATTCTAAAGTGATCTTTGCGTTAGAGACACTTCCAACCTAATCTAAATCAGTATAACCACTCAGTCTGAAGTCATGATCTCTATTATAACTGAGACCACAATCTAATGTACCCTTAAGGTACCTCATCACATGTTTTGCAACAACCAGCTGAACACGTATGGGTTCTACCAGAAAATGACTCAAGGTGTTCATAGAAAAACACATATTCATCTTGGTGTTCGTCAGATACATCAACGATCCAATGATTTATCTGTACAGTGTAGCATCAATCAATTCTGACGAAGTGTCAACCAGAAGCTTCAAATTTGTTTCCATGGGTGTATTCATGGAATTGCACTCCAAAATATCAAATCTCTTCAGTATTTCAACTGCATACTTCCCTTGGTTAAGGAATATATTCTCTAGGCTCTACCAAACCTCAAGACCTAAAAAATAATGCATTAGGCCAAGGTATTTTATCTCATGTTCTGCAACGAGCTTCTTCTTACAATCAGTGATGAGATTTTCTTCTCTAGTTAAGAATAAGTCATCCACATATAGAATCAATATAACAAGCTCATTATTCATAACCTTGAAGTAAATGTTAGAATCAACTTTACTCTTGGTAAAGCCCAAGATTGTCAGGAAACTATCAATCCTTCCATACCAAGCTCTAGGAGCTTGCTTTAATCCATACAGAGCCTTCTTCAACTTGCATATATGAGTCTTCCTATCTTCAACTTCAAACCCTTGAGGCTGTTCTATATACACTTCTTCTTCAATGACACCATTCAAGAAAGTTGTTTTCACGTCCATCTAGTGTAACTTCCACTTCATCTTAGCTACAAGAGCTATGATGGTTCCGATTGAAGTGTATCTGGCTACAGAAGCAAACGTCTCTTCATAGTCAATTCCTTCCTTTTGAGAAAAGCCACGAGCAACAAATTTTTCTTTATATATCTCAATTCTTCCATCAACAACATGTTTTATTTTGAAAATCCATTTGGAAGATACCACATCCTTGCTCTTCTTTCTGGGAACTATTTCCCATACATCATTCTTTATTATGGATTGGTATTCTTCTGTCATGGCATCTACCCATTATTTCTTCTGAATAACTTCTTCAAAGAAATTAGGCTCCTTCTCTAAGAGATCACACATCAAAGACATATAACTGGAGAATGGATTTGGTTTCTTCACTTGTCTCATGGTTCCTTTGGGGGCACCATACTTCTCTCCATCTTGAATAAGTTCCCTTGCCCAGGATGGATTTCTCTTGTGGGAGATCGTCATCTGAGGAGGTTCTTGAGATTCTATTATGTAATGATCTTATAGAATCTCCTCATCAAGGGAAGTTATGACTTCCCTCACTAGTTCTGCAACTTTGGGAGCTACAGGTTCTTCTTCATATACTTCTTCAAGCTCGCATCTTCTTGATTTCTTGAGTGTTTCATCTTCATCAAAGGTTACATCCCTGTTGATCTCAATATGATGGTAACCTAGTATATAAACTTTGAAGGCCTTGGAGACCTCACAGTATCTAAGAAATATTCCCTTCTTTTCTGAAGGGTCCAACTTGGTTCTCTTCTCTTTTGGAATGTGTACAAATACTGGGCAGCCAAATATTTTGAGATGGCTTACTTCTGGCTTCTTTCTGGAGAACGTCTCTTCATGGGTCTTGAACCCAAGTTCACTATGGGACAATTTGTTTTGTACATATACTGTTGTTTTTGCTGCTTCTACCAATAAGTGCATTGGAATATCTTGATCATAGATCATGGTATTCACTGCTTCCATTATAGTTCTGTTCTTTCTTTCTGCTACACCATTTTGTTGAGGATTGTAGGGAGTGGTGAGCTCCCTCATGATCTCGACATATTTGCAAAAGTTTGCAAAATATTTTGAGGTGTATTCTCCTCCATTATCTGACCTGAGTATCTTGATCTTTCTTTCAGAAAGATTCTCTATCAAGGATTTGAATTCCTTTAATTTACTGAACACTTCATCTTTTGATTTCAAAAAGTAAAACCAGGTTTTACAGGAATAGTCATCAATAAAAGATACATAGTATACATACCCACTGATGGAGGTTGATGGCATTGGGCCACACACATCTGAGTGAGTGATCTCTAGGACTCCTTCTGCTTTATTGTCTCTCTTTGGGAAAGGGTTCTTGATGTCCTTTTCTTGTGCACATCCATTGCACACTCCTTCATGGTCAACCTTGACTTCTGGTAGACCTGCGACTGCCTTGCTTACATATGGTAATGCTTTGTAGTTGATGTGGGCCAATATTCTATGCCAAAGTTCACATGGATTCTCAATGGAATGGGTCAAGGCTGCTTCTAAGTGACCCTTTAGCTTATACAAGCCACCTTCTTCTTTTCCAATAACAATTGCTTCTTCCATGGTTTTTCCTTTGGACCACATGAGAAATTTTCCATCTATGAGGGAAACTTTGAATCCTTTCTTTTCTAAAGCTGAGATAGAGAGTAAGTTCTTTGTCAAACCTAGTACATATAGTAGATACTTCATTTTCATTGGGGTCCCTGAATCAAGCTTGTAGTTTGATTCTCCTACTCCCTTGATAGGGTATTGATAATCATCTCCAAGTGTAACTTTTTGGGGAAACTTCTTTTCTATAATGCAAGAGAGAATGTCTCTTTGGCCTATCATGTGCTTGGAAGCACCATTATCTATGAGCCAAGTGTCCTCACCAAGTGACATTGATCCTGAGAGGGCAGAGATTAAGACATAGTCTTCAATATGTTCTTTAATCATCTTCATCTTCAATTGCATGGGCATGGTACCCTTGTTTCTCTTCTTGTATTCTTCTCGTCTAGCTAGACAATGATTAGCAATATGTACCATCTTGTCACAATGGTAACATTGGTAGGATGAGAAATCTTTTTCTCTTATTTTACATTTCTGAAACTTCTGGAATCTCCTTTGAGGGTGAGATTCTTTATGTATGAATTACTTTTGGGGGTGAGACTCCTTGTGAGTTTATTTCTAGAAGTAAGAATTCTTTATTATTCCTTTAGTATGAGTAGCTAGGTCTTGATCTTCATCTCTTGATAGCAATGCTTCTCGGTTAGCTACTCTTGCTTCTTCTTAAACACATTCTTCCCAAAGACTATCAAAGTGTAGTTTCTCCTTTCTAGCACAAATAGTTTAGATGAATGCATCCCAAGGTCTTGTGAGACCATTAAGGGATGTCATTATAAGTTCGTCTTCATCTATAGTATCTTCAATTTCTTCTATATGTTCTTTGAATTGTGATATTATGGAGAAATATTCCTGAATTGTTTCTCCTTTCTACATCCTTGTATTCTTGAGTTGAGTTCTTAGATTCATCTTCCAATTGATGTTCCTTCCTTCATATAATCCGGTTAGGGCATCAAACATTTCTTTTGGAGTCTTCTTTGAATCCACTTGAGGAATCAAGTGGTCTTTAATAGAATCTGCAATGATTCTTTTGGCCCTAACTGTGTCCTTTTGGTCTTTTTCTTTAGCTGCAACATCGGCAGGTTCTGGCACATTCTCTTTAATGAATCTTACTAGTTCATTCTCTTCAAGAATGAGTACAATCCTATACTTCCAGGCACGAAAGTTTTTCACACCTTCTAGCTTGTCAACAAGCTTAGTTCTTGCAGACATCTTTTACCCGGAGCTAGGAAATGACCAAAAAATGAAAATGCTCAGAATTTAATGTTGAACTTACCAAGAGATGCGCTTAGCTGAGGCGAGTAGCCTGGTGTAGCTAGATTTCAGAAATTCCAAATTTTTCCCCTTCAAACTTGACCAGTGGATTTATGGGCTAGTACTTATGGTTTTCTGGTACTTATGGTTTTCTGGTAATTCTGGTTTCCTGGTACTTCTAGTATCGGTGAAAACTAGGGTTTCACTTTCCGGGAGTTATATCCATTGAAAAGGTGCGCTGAAGGTGCCAATGAGTTCTCTAGGCTAGGGCACACTTTTCTAGATGATATTTGGGCTGAAATTCCTCTTCAATAAAAATCCCTAATTTTCTTGTACGACAATAGTGACATTTTTCTTTATCTGGTGAAAGATGCTCTCTTCAACTTAGCTCTTATACCATGTTAAGGTTTAAGCTATTATTAGGTTTATTTTCAATTTACTAGATAACCATAGCATAGATAGGATCACTGCGAGAAACATAATCACAAGATACACAACATTTATCCTGGGAAACCCTCATGGGGAAGAAAACCCAACAAAAACTTTCTTAATATAGATAACCAATACAATGCCAAGACAATAAACGAAACACTAGAGAATATCCTCTCCCAAGAAATATGCCTCTCTCTCTTCCTTCTTCCAGCAGCTGGTAACTGCAGCTTCCTTCAATACTTACGCACTAGATGAGTGAGTGAACAAATGAGGCATTGGATTCCTTTATTTATACAAACTGACAAGCTCTGAAAATGTGTCTCTTCGTTGGGCAGGGCCGACTTGTCTTTCCGGGTGGTTAGAGCCACTTTAATTTGTCCAGGGGCCGACTTCTTAATTTTCATATCACAATTAGGGTTTGACCAATCCACAAAAGGGGATTTGGTCAATTACAATGCCCAACATGGTCAATCCACAAAAGGGGATTGATCTAATGAATAATAAATCAATAATAAAAAGAATACTCTTTGCAGTTACAATATTTCAACAACAGGAAATTTCCACATTCCAATCAAGACACAAATAATGCAATTGAATCCTACCATAAGTATCTAAAATATAGATGCCTATGTGAGGAAAACAATGCATGCCACAAACATGTGGATTATTTAATTTTTGTGTTGTTGACAATAGTTGAATTATACTATATTCATAATCAACGTTTAAAGGAAGCAGGAATTATAAGGCCCGCAAAGTGTGAGAAATAAGAGACTCTCTCAAAGGATAGAGCAATTCAAATACCAGATGAAGATTGTGTGCGCGACCCCAAAAATATGAATTAATTTATGGTTCGTAGTCAAAATAAGGATACTCCTAATACCTGGTATAATGTCATATACACAGGGTCTGAGTTTAATTTTTGTAGTTGTGATTGGGTGTTGAATGGAAATGTTTGTAACCATGTCTTCAAAGTTCAAATGTGGGCCATTGAACATGATTTGTACATTAATACATTATAAAATGTTTCTAGTCCGATTATTTGCATACCTATATTTTCAGTTGATTTAAATCATACATCGACAATGAACCTGTTACTAGAAGACCAATCAAACAATAACTGTGTAAATATTTTATTAGATCATGCTGATCCTGACACTTCAACATTGAACAATTCGATCTCTGAGGTTGATAGATTGCAAGTTTTATATGCATCGATCAATAAAAGAGAGATAAATTTTTTGAACAATTTTCCTACAACCATGGACCATTCTAAAGAAATCGACAACTTGTTTTTCACTTTAGAAGAAAAGATAAACACAAAAATTTTCAGTTCCATGTCTCCCTCTAAAATCATGACTAAGAGACAACACAGTTTTTTGAGCCCGCAAAGTAAAAATATACAACATCATCCTCAAATACATTCAACTAAGGATAAACCACAATTTCAAAGGATCGAATGGGTTCACATAAAGTCCAGGAATAGCATGGACAAATAAATGGACCTAATTTCTTCAAAATATCATAGGAATGTGAAGCAAACCTATGATCATGTGCAACATTATGTTCCAGACAATATAGGCATTGTAATTAGAGTTTTTAATTTGATTTACATTATATGAATTATTTTATTTTCCTCAATGCGATTGTAGATATGTTATATGACTGTTGTTACAGCGGAGGGGTCCATATCTCAGAATGAACCTCGTCACATCCGACATTTTCAACTTCAATTATTTTCTGATGATATTGTCGAGGGTAACATAGGTACACATTTTGAATTTAATGTCGACAAATGAGAGTCATAAAATTATTTATATAGTTCAATTGAAGTTTGTCTAATTAAATATTTAGTGCATTGTGTCTTGCAATCAACACTTACTTTTTTTTTTTTTTAATTGTTTATGTTGTAAGCTCAACCAAATGATGTAGCGATCCAAAAAAATTAATATAGAAAATCCATTTTTTTTTTGTTTTAATTGTTTATGTTGTACGCTCAACCAAATGATGTAGCGATACAAGAAATTAATATAGAAAATCCAACAATCCCATTGATTCCAAATTTGAACATATGAGGTTTGGCGAAAGTTAAAATTAACGTTGAAGATGTTGGCAAGTAATTGTTATTATTCAAAGAATAATTTTTTTTATAATTCATTTAGTTTATAATGCATATCATTTTGTCTTCATTGATGAAACATGTTGATCTTTAGGGTCATAATTTAGGGGAAATAATTATTTTCCTTCCGTTTTTATATTTTTTCTCCTCCATACTATATCGTTTCATTTATTTATGTTTTTTTGAAAAGAGTTACCGAGTCTAACAAAAAAAATTTCAAAGATTATTTTATAACACATAATAAAATGTTGTATTCATACATGAATTCTACTGATCTTATACCTTTCTACTTTTGTTTTCATAGTTTTAAACATTCCCTTAAAATAGAGACTTTTTTTTGTCATTTAGTTTTTATTTTAACATTTTTTAAAAGAGATCAATATAATTGTTGTACTCATAATTCCTGAGAATGAATGTTTTGTTATGCTTTTCTTTTTTTTTCTCATCCATACTAAATATGTATTTTTTGTTTATTGATTTTTTGAACATACAGTTATGGACAATGAAAGTGTGTCAAAATTCATTTCAGTGATACATAATATTACTACTCTACAACAATTTCTTATCAGTGTTCAAGATATGATTAATAGGAGAAATGGAACTCCAACACACATTTTCGATGAGACATTTCATTGTTTAGCTAAGTTGAAAGTAATGGTCTGTGAGTTACAACATGTTTCTGACAGGGAAGCCGATAGAAAGTTAAGAGAATGTTTTGAAAGGAAAATCAGTCGTCAAGTTCATGTAGATGTTAATTGGTGTTGTATTTGTCATAATTCTGGTTGTACTTTGGAATATGTTACATTATGTTTAGCATTTAAGGGATTTTTAAAATCGTTGGTTTTTTTATACTTTATTACTGGTTAATTGTCATAGTATTATTGATATGAAATTCCTTTTTCTTTTATACATGTCAACAATACATTATGTCCCCATAATACTATGTTTTTTCTCTCAATATGTTGCAATGTCTCATGTTATTCATATGTTGTAAGTAATTTTAATTGTTCAAAGAATATTTTTTTTAATAATGCATTTATTTTCGCTTGCTACATAATCTATATGGGAGGAAAAAATATGTTGTCTTGATTGATGAATTATGTTGATATTTGAGGTCATAATTTAGGGTATTGAATTTTTTCTCCTCCATGTTATATCATTTTCTTTATTTATGTATTTTTTGACCAAGAGTTATGGAGAGAAAAGAACTTTCAAAGATTATTTTATAAGGCATGAATAAAAATGTTGTATTCGTACATGAATTCTACTGATCTTTAGGCTCATAATTTTTGGGAATTAATTTTTTTATTATGCTATTATTGTTTGTCTAAGTTGAAAGCATTGATTTGACATTTTCAACATGTTTGTGATAGGGAGTTAGTTTCAACATGTTTGTTCAAATATCAAAGATGTTGATGTTAATATTATAAAATTATTACTCTCCATATTTGTCCATGTGACATACTGTTCAAGGTAAACTTCCATACCAAATTCAAACATAACATATATTTTACTTCATTGCTTTATATTGAACCTCTTGACATATTACAATTCCAGTCTCTCTTTATGCAATAACATTAACATTCAATTTTACGATAAGCTTACTTATCAATGTTGCAACGAGAAGCCAACTTTTGTAAATGTGCATTTACAAAAATTGGATTCAGTATCTTCGTATATACGAAAGCACGCAAGTTTTGACAGAAACTAGCAACTTCCGTAAATGCGCATTTATGGAAGTTGGTTTCAATATCTACGCATATACGAAAGCATGTATATACAGGAACCAACTTTCATATATGCACATTTACAAAAGTTGTCTTCCGTATATGTGTGCTTTTATATATGTGCATATACTGAATCAGCCTTCCGTAAATGTGCATATATGGGAAGTTGGCTTCTGTATACGCGTGTTTTTGTATATGCTTATTTACATAAGTTTCCTTCAATATATGCGCACTTATGTATATGCACAAATAAGGAAGACAACTTACGTATATGCACATTTATGAAAGTTGGTTTTCGTATATGCGTGCTTCTATAAATGCGCATTTACGGAAATTAGTTGTCGTATGCGTGCTTCCATACATGCACATTTATGGAATTTGGCTTCCGTATATGCACGCTTCCATATATGAATACGGAAGCCAACTTACATATATGAGCATTTATGGAAACAACCTTTCGTATATGTTCGATTACGTAGTTGGCTTCCGTATATCTGTGCTTACGTATATGCACATCTAGAGAAGCCAACCTATATATAGGCGCATTTACAGAAACAACTTTCCGTAAATGCACATATATGGAAAGTTGTATTTTGTATATGTGTGCTTTCGTAAATGCACATATACATAAGTTGACTTCCGTGCATGTAATGAACCGCTTCGTTACGCCAACCGTTCGAGTGATAGGTGCAAATTTTTTTTTTGTTTTCTTTTTTGGTGTGTGAGCGTGTGTGGATGTAACAACATGCTTAACTCTACGATGCCACTTGACTAACAACAAGACACAACACGAGGTTCAGCCCAAGAACGCTGAACGCGTCAACGAGAACCATCACAAACACAACCATAGGCAGAGGCACACAACGCAGACACTCAGCGA
>ML778291.1:746175-775200 GCA_009831015.1 Picea engelmannii
ACCACGTGCTCCAAGGGTGCCACTCGCTGGATTGACGGATTGGTAGACTCTAAAACCCCTGGAGTCAACACTCCGCCAGGTGAATCTTGTGGGAGACTAAGGGCTCTAAGGAATAAGGCCCCCGCCTTATTGCGCGCCCCTTATAATCATCGTGAGCGACTATCACAGTCTGCCCTCACGGCATCGTGGATCCCCTCGAACTAGGTAATCGTTAACCTACAGATCGAGCCACGGCGGGAGTGCTAGTAGGCTGTGGCAGGGCTGTTGTCCACACCTCTCCCTCAAACTCTCTGGATCTCGTCTGTGGCCCCTTTACTCCATATGTGAGCACGGTTGGCAAGCTATCGTCAGCCTGCATCATCAACCATCATGTCAGATCATGTCAGCAACATATCATATAATCAATAGTACATCATCAAAATGAAACAATATCATCATAAATGAAACAACTCAAATACCCCACTCCCTGACTCAATCCGGAGTCCAAGGGAGTTCCACCGATGCCTCTGCATCCTCCAGGTCTGAAATCCTGCACACTCAAAGAAACTGAGTCAGCAGCACCTGTCTACACCAATGTAGTAAAAACATCCTGTCATATAACTCAATGCATCATAATGAAAGAAAAGTTTTATCATATAAATCCAGATCACTTGCGAGCAAGTGTCCTCAAAGAATAAGTTAGGTAAGTGTGCCAGAGCGGGATGTTACACACATATACATAAGTTGACTTCCATGTATGCACACAACGTGCATATATAAAAGAAAACTTATGTATATGCGCATTTACAAAAGCAACCTTCCATAAATGTGCATATTTGGGAAGTTGGATTCCGTATATGTGTGCTTCTGTATATGCTTATTTACATAAGTTGGCTTTCATATATGTGCACTTCTGTATATGCACATATACGGAAGCCAACTTACGTATATGCACATTTATGGAAGTTGGCTTCAATATCCGCGCATATACAAAATCACGTATATATGGAAGCCAACTTTTGTATATGCACATTTACGGAAGTTGGATTTCGTATATGCGCATATATTGGATCCAAATTTCGTACATGCGCATTTACGGAAGCCATATAGCTGGCTTCCATATATGCTTATTTACAGAAGTTGGCTTCCGTTTATGCATTCTTCCATATATGCACAAATACAGAATTCAACTTATGTATATTCAAATTTATGGAAGTTGGTTTTCGTATATGCGTGCTTCCATAAATGTGCATTTATGGAAGTTAGTTTTCGTATGTGTGCTTCCATATATGCACATTTATGTAATTTGGCTTACGTATATGCACGCTTCCATATATGCATACGGAAGCCAACTTACATATATGCACATTTATGGAAACAACCTTCTGTATGTGCACTTACATATTTGGTTTGCGTATATGTGCGCTTGTATATGCACATATACGGAATCCAAATTATGTATAGGCACATTGACGGAAACAACTTTCTGTAAATGTGCATATATGGAAAGTTAGCTTTTGTATATGTGTGCTTCAGTAAATGCGCATATATGTAAGTTGGATTCCTTATATGCATATACGAAAGCAAACTTACTTATATGCGCATTTATGAAGCAACCTTATGTAAATGTGCATATTTAGGAAGTTGGCTTCCGTATATCCGTGCTTCTGTATATGCTTATTTACAGAACTTGGCTTTCGTATATGTGTGCTTTCGTATGCACACATATACGGAAGACAACTTACGTATATGTGCATTAACGAAGAAAGCTTTTGTAAATGTGCAAATATGAGAAGTTGGCTTCCGTATACGTCTATTTTCGTATATGCTTATATACATAAGTTGACTTTCATATATGCAAGCTTCCATATATACACAAATACGGAAACCAACTTACATATATGTGCATTTATGGAAGTTGGTTTCCGTATATGCATTCTTTCGTAAATGCGCATTTATGGAAGTTAGTTGTCATATGCGTGCTTCCTTATATGCATATTTATGGAATTTGGCTTCCGTATATGTGCGCTTCCATATATGCATACGAAAGCCAACTTACATATATGCGCATTTACGAAAGCATCCTTCCATAAATGTATATATTTTGGAAGTTGGCTTCCGTATATGTGTGTTTTCATATATGCATGCTTCCGTATATGTACATTTATGGAAGTTGGCTTCTGTATATGCGTGCTTCCGTATATGCGCATATACAGAAGCCAACTTACGTATATATGCATTTACGAAAAGTTGTTTCCATAAATGCACATATATGGAAAGTTGGCTTTCGGATATGCGTGTTTCCGTAAATGCGCGTTGTAACATACCCACTACCTAAATCAAAGTTTTTCATTGAGTTCTCAACGAAGAGAATCCTCGATGCTTGCATCAGTGAAATGCCAACCCTGATCCAAGGGTCTTTCATTCACCTATACGGCTCTCTACACCTAACCGTGGTCTTCCCCTGACGACAATTTCAGGTTTTCGGGGTTTCGTTCTTTCTAATGTCGAGGGTTCCTATGCTCTCAATTCCCCAATCTCCGATGAGCTCTCTTCCGGCCTTAGCCCCTCCTGGCTATGCCCTATGGTCCCTATGACTGCTCATGCATAAGACCGCAGCCTTATCCTTCTTTCGGGGTTTTGGACTTCAAATTCTCGACGCGCTCCAATTCCCGCTAGCCCTCCAGGCTAAGTTCTTGGTCCATGTGACCTTTATCTCACAAGACCGCAGCCTTGTCCCCCATCGGGGTTTCGGACTTTCCAATGTCGAAATGCAAACATCCCCAGGACTTGCGATTCCTCAAATCCCGACGAGCCCTTTATGCGCTAGCTCTCCTGGCTAGGCTCCTGGCCCACATGCCCATTATCCCCATGACCGCAGTCTTATCCCTCGTCAGAGCTACGGGGTTTTTAATGCCAAAATGCATTGGCTCATGGGATTCCCAATCCTTCGAATCTTGACTTCCCGCTTTGCTGACAGTTGGCTCCCACTCATCGGGGTTTCAAGCTTCGCGATTCCAAAATGCATAAACAAATTATCACCAGGATTCCCGATATCCCGATGACTCCAAACGTCGATCAACAACTTTTTGTCAAGACTTTCCCCCACGGCGCCGATTGCTTCCACGCATCCTCCTCTGATGGATGGTCCCTATTTCTCTGGGATTTCGAGACTTGTGATGTTCCAATTCTCACGGCCTCAGGAACTCTGATTTTTCGATGCCGAATATCCCAACTCTCTACGGATTTCTGACACTTGTCTCCCCAAATGGACGGCTTAGATTTTACCGGGGTTTTCACTTCAGACTTCCCCAATCTCCGGTCCACGGGAATGTCGATATCCTGTCTTCCGAGAGTAAACCTTGATCTCTGCCACGTGTATCCTCAACGGACGGTCCAGATCTTCCCGACGTTTCGAGACTTGAAGTGTCTCGATTTTCTTGTCCTTGAGAATCCCGGTATGCTGATGGCTGGAATCCCAATGGTAACCCTCATGCAGCTCCTGTCCGATCCGACGGCTGACCGGTATCTGTTCAAGATCTGTCGGTTCAGATTTCTTTCTTCTTCTACACTTACTCCAGAGGCTAAACTCTATGCGCCTTCTCCTGATCCAATGGATGACGGGTATCTATAGGAACATCCGACGACTGTTGTGCTCTCCTGAGATTTTACTCCCGAATCCTCAAAGAATTCCTTGACTTCTACACTTCTTGTAGAGCCCTCGCACGCGAAGTGCTATCTATCCTAAGCTTCTACAAGTACTCAGACCCCTAAGGGATTTTATCTTTCTCCCTTTCTCCCTCAGATGGAGGATGTATTGGGATGCCCTCCTGGCTATCCTCTGCCTCAAGCAACCTATTGTTTATACAAGGGTTTTCTCGAGCTCTCTTTGGCTCTTCTCAGACTTCTACTCATCTACACTACTCTCTAGACTTGAAAAACCAACGGTCCAGATGCTCCCACAGACCTTGGGGATCTACGGTCCCGATTTCCTCACTATTCATGAAGATAGAGGAAAAGGGGGCAAGGCACATAACGCTCTTCTTTCTTTCATCAATCTAACGGTCGTGAATGACCACAGATCTTCAGACAGGACCTCATCCGTCAATTCGTTACTTATCCCTACGCTGCTACTTCAGAATTTTAAGAGGGTCATTCTTCCTCGTACATGGTTATTAAGACTTGTCCATTCAAGTCCTTTTTCTAGGTTGTTGGTAAACCTTTCCAAGGAGGGAATCTCTGCGAAGAGATCCATTCTGGGGCCTTCCTGGAGACGGGTAAGGGGAAACAACTTCCCGAGAATGGGTCGCAAGTCTGACTTGGTTCAACTTATGCGAAATTAAATTCATTTATCAAGCATGAGCAATTCATTCATTTTTTGTTATAAGCATATATCTACCCTTTCTTACCAAAACACTGCACAGACATTCTTTACTACAAACGTTCACAATTTCATAGTTTATGAGCATGTATGTCAACATATGAATTTCAAGATGCAATATGTAAAACACTTATCAGAAATAACACCAGGAGTGAAGTGCAACTGCTGAGAGGGGTGCTCGTTTCCACCCAACCGTAGGCGTAGCGACTCCCAAAGGATTTACCACTAGCCACCCCCGAGCTGAGACCATGATGCTGTGAGACTGCATCTCTCTGTCTGCCAGTGACCAAGAGCGAAGGTTGCAATCCTTCCTCTCTCCTATCACTCACTCTGCGTAATACCAGAGTTCCCCTCGCGTCTGCCCCACAATCTCTTCTTCCCCACGCCTTATCCTCTCACGAGGTTGTGTGTGGTGTGCTTACCCTCGTGCTAATCAGGCCTAACGGCTCTATCGGATAGGTGGTTCACCTTCCCATCCCTCATTAAGCCATCAACCTGTCAGCCTGCAAGGCATTAAATTCAGGGCCAGCGAGCCGCTTTTGGTTCTCCGGGCCAGTGGAGTCCAAATACGGTGTTAATTCTCGATGGAAGTTAATACCACCTTTCCAGGTTCCCTCCGCCGCCATCGTGGTCTCTTTTTCTGCACATCCCCTCTCAGCAGTCCTGCAATAAATTCAAAATGTTATTCACATTCATTGACCTCTTTCTCAAGGTCCATTTACATCACATATTCACATTTATGAGTTTGCTATAGTTCTTGGCTAGTCCAGTTATATTTACAAGCTGGGGGAAAAAGGGTGTTACACGCGTATATGTAAGTTGGCTTCTGTATATGTGCACAACACGCATATACAGAAGTGCACACACACGAAAGCCAACTTGCGTATATGTGCATTTATGAAAGCAACCTTCCGTAAATGTGCATATTTAGAAAGTTGGCTTCCGTATGTGTTTTTCCGTATATGCTTATTTATAGAAGTTTCCTTCCATATATGCGCGCTTCCGTATACGCACATATACGGAAGCCAAATTAAGTATATGCACATTTATGGAATAAACCTTCCATAAATGTGAATATATGAGAATTTGTCTTTTGTATACGTGTGTTTCGTATATGCTTATTCACAGAAGTTGGATTCCATATATGCGCGCTTCCATATATGCACAAATATGGAAGTCAACTTATGTATATGCGAATTTACGGAAGTTGGTTTCTGTATATGCGTGCTTCCATAAATGCACATTTACAGAAGTTAGTTGTCGTATGCGTGCTTCCTTATATGCACATTTATGGAATTTGGCTTCCATATATGCATATGAAAGACAACTTACATATATGCGCATTTATGGAAACAATATTTCGTAAATGTGCATATATGGGAAGTTGGCTTTCGTATATGCGCGCTTCCATATATGCACATTTATGGAAGTTGGATTTCATATATGCACGCTTCCACATATACACATATACAAAAGCCAACTTATGTATATGCGCATTTATGGAAACAACTTTCTGTATATGCGTGTTTCTGTATATTCTTATTTACAGAAGTTGGCTTTCGTATATGCACGCTTCTGTATATGTGCATATGCGGAAGTCAACATATGTATATGCGCATTTACGGAAGTCAGTTTTCATATATGTGTGCTTCCGTAAATGTGCATTTACGGAAGTTAGTTGTCATATGCGTGCTTCCGTATATGCACATTTATGGAAGTTGGATTTTGTATATGTGCGCTTCCATATATGCGCATTTATGGAAACAACTTTATGTAAATGCCCATATATGGAAAGTTGGCTTTCATATATGCGTGCTTTCGTAAATGCGCATATACGCAAGTTGACTTCTGTATCTGTGCATGTATATTTACAAAAGCCATATATACAGAAGCAACCTTCCGTAAATGGAAATTAGATTCCGTATATGTGCATTTACAAAAGTTGGATTATGTATATGTGCGCTTATGTATATGCACATATACTGAATCCAACTTCTGTAAATGTGCATTTACGAAAATTGACTTCCGAATATGCGCATTTATGGAAGTTGGATTCAGTGTATGGGCGCTTTCATATATGCGCTTGTGTTAAAATTAAAATTAAAATTAGCTTAACCGTAGTTTAAGTTTATGGTTTGAATGCATTCATTATTTCTTTATAATGGTTTGTTTACCATGGTTTTGTTGTGGTCCTTGTTTATAATTATATACAAATTTATTGATTTTCTCTTTGTATGTTTGGAAGAAATGGTAAATTTCATGTTCTTTAGTAATTCATATAAAAAATAAAATCTTTTAATCCTTGAATAATTTTGTAACAAATTTTTAATTTTTTAAATGCTTTAATCTTGTAACAAATTTTCTTTCATTTGTCAATTTTAAATTAAAAAAAAAAATCATGAATATATATATATATATATATATATATATATAAAGAGTGCTTTAATATGTTCTTTCTCTCACTTTTCTTATAATCAAATGTTTTTATTTTTGTGTATATGACATCACGCGAAACAAATGTACATGGTTATGACAATGCTTTATGTTATTATGAATTTATAAACTTGTTTGTATGGTTTGATGTAGTAGGGAAGGCTTGAGAATATAAAAGATATTTTTCATTTTATAATTTATCAAGAATTTTTTATCTTTAATTTTTTTAAATAATTTCACTTTTTAAAGTATTTTTTATTGAAAAATTATAATATGGTATATATTAATATTAATATATTTTAATTTTCTATTTATAATTATAAAGCTATGAAATTATTAAGTTTCTAACACTAAAATATAAATTTTAAAAGAGCAGACTAAAAAGTATACAAAATTAATTATAAAGTATAATGAATATATGTCATAATTAAGATTTTGTCAACAAATTCTAAACATACTCATCCAATCACCTTATACTTAAAAAGTGCAATCAAGCTATTGCATTGATTAACAATAACAAAAGTCTATTTTTCTATTTATTTTGTTTTCCATAATCTCAAAGCATCTATGCTTAAACCTGTGTACTTAGAATATAAGTTATCTTTTTTTTCCAAATGAAAATTAGTTATAAGCTTTGATCAAAATACAGTCAACTTTTTAAAAAGGATCATACACATAATCTGTAAATATAACCCCAAAAATAGCTTTGCCATCCATAAGAAAATCATCCAAAATGAGTACTAATTACTATTACTCATTTCCTATCACTGAGGACGTTGGATTTCAGAATAGATATAAGTATTCCATTGTTGTTGCTCCTCCCAGTTCCCATTGGTAATATGTTATTTTACCTTCTGGATCAGTGAGAGTTGATTTTGATAGTTGATATGCTTCTTTATTAAATTCTCGATATACATGGTGAAAACTGGTAGCCTGGAAGCCCTTTAAGAGATCTTGAATTCTACTCTTCCATCCTTCTATCGAGCACCCCTTCAGTTTGGCCTTGTCATTTAGTCATTCAATAATCACTCTAGATTCTCCACAAACTTGAATCTTTAGAAGAGATAGATGAGAGGCTAAGGTGAGGGTCACCCATATGCCCAACAGCTTCGCCTTAGTATTGGTGCCTTCACCCCCATTTAAAGTCCATCTAAACACACAAGAGTCAAAGGTTTTGATTACTCCCCCTGCCCCACACACCGCCTTGTTATTCTGAGAAGCCCCATCAAGGAAGGCTAAAGAATAACCGTCTAAGTACAGTAGATTACAATCTCTCAAGGGAGCAGCTGGAGAAGAAGTAGAATGTTGCTTATAAAGGCCCAACACTTTAATGTGGACAGTTTGTATAGACACCAATTGGTTTTCAAAGATTGCACAATTTCTTTCGTTCCATATAAACCAGCTGATGATCGTTGCAAGAGATGGAGCCATCGATTTATCTTTAGTCCAGTTATTAAATCAATCAGATAAATCCTTCCCTTCCCAATTCCTCTTAATATTATAAATGATTTTTAATCTATCCCAGATCTTTTTGGAAAACTGACAGTCAATGAAAAGGTGGTTAATATCCTCACTATTGTCTTTGCACATAATACATTGACTTGGACCTTCCCAACCTCTTCTCTGTAAGATATCCCAGGTTAAAAAAAATTGATCCGTGGCCAGCCAAATGAATAGTTTAATCTTTAACTGGATATCCCATTTCCAGATAGATTTTCTCCACTCCATAGTCTGGAAATTTAAAGTTGAATAGAAATCCAAATAAGAATTTTTAACAGATAACTGACCTGAAGTATTACCTCATGTCCACAGAAGTTGATCTGGGATGTCCTTTAGATTAACGCTTGCTCCTATTAGAGATTTCAGATATTGGTCCCATTCTGTAGCTAAACTTCCTCTCAATCCCAGATCCTTGTCATCGAACCAGTTCCCAATTGTAGCATCATAATTTAATACCTTTAATGCTTGTGCTAGGACTGATATCTTTTCTTTTCGAAGACTGTCAACGAGCTCTCTCGAGAGGATGGACCTGTCTCTCAATCCCAGAATGTAATCATTTCCTACAGAGATGAGTTTTCCCGAGCCCGAGATCCAACTTATCCAGTGGGTAATAAGATGGATAGATTTTATTAAATTTTTCCAAATTCATGATGTCGATCTCTGGTGGAAGGATTCATTTCTTCACCATTTCTCAATGGTTGAATGATGAAGATATTTATCCATTACAATTCGATGCCAAATGTCGTCCTGAGTGAGAACTCGCCAAAGAGTATTTTCATTTAGTATTGTGTTAAAGTGGGTTAAGTTGCAGAAACCCCAACCTCCATAGGACTTTGGCCGAGATAATACATCCCACCTACAAAGATGGTAGTGATTGCAATCCTTATTTCCCTTCCACAAGAAATTAAACATAAGTTTGTGGATTTGATTAATAATGGATCGTGGGATAAGCTCCATGGACATCCAATATATTGGCTGACTCTCCAGAACAAACTTAAGAAGGATATATCGACCCCCCAATGATAACCAATTATTGCACCATGAGCCAATCCTGTTGCCCAATTTAACTACTAACCAGCTCCAATCCACTACCCTTTGAGCACCAATCTTTAGGAAGTAACCCAAATATTTTAAACCCAAATTAAGATCTGAAAATGTATAAGTAATAATTTAAAAGTGGAGAGGTCTGATTCAGTTAACACTGCAAAATGCAAAGTTGTTTTTGCTATATTAACTTGGATACCTGAGGCTTTGCAAAATAGAACAATGATTTTTCGATTTCAATCCATTCATGGATATCGGCCTTTGTCAGGATTAGTACGTCATCCACAAAGAACATGTGTAGTATATTTATCATTCTTGATACTTTGATTCTTGTAATCTTTTTCTCCTCTTTGATTTTTTTTAAAAGAAGACCGAGTCCCTCCATGACCAAAATGAATAAAAGGGGAGAAAGGGGGCAACCTTGACGCAAGCCGCGACCACTTCGGAAAAATTTAGTAGTATCACCATTTATCAACACAGCAAAGGTTGGTGAAGTAACACAACCCATAATCCATCTCGTCAACTGCATGCCAAATCTAACTTGTAATAGTATCATCCAGAGAAAATCTCAGTCTACAGAATCGTAGGCTTTTTTCAAATCCAGTTTTAGAACTAAGGATTTGGATTTCTTCTTTTGAATACTGTGAAGACACTCATGAGAAATCCCTATCGCATCATGGATTCTTCTACCCTGTAAAAATCCTAGCTATTCCTCGGAAAGAAAACTAGACAGTAGTCGCTTAATGTGATTTGCGATGACCTTAGAAATCAAATTATAACAAATATTGCACAAATAAATGGGCATATAATCCTCGAAGCAAGTTGGATTATTTTCTTTGGGAATCAAAACCAGAAAATTGCAGTTTAGACTTTCAATTATAGATCCCATCTTTCTGGATTCTTCAATCATCTAAACCAAATCTTCACTGACCAGATCAATGAAAGTTATGAAGAATTCCAGGGTCCAGCCGTCAGGACCAGGACTTTTGTCTCTCTGAAACTTAGTGAGAATTTCTTTTATCTCATCCAAAGTAATCGGTTCATATAAAATGCTTTCTTCTATCTCATTAATCTTCTTAGAGAAAGACCAGATAGTTGAACCTGTTTTCTTATGAAGGAATCAGATTGGACTTTATAAAAATCACCGAAGTGTTGTGCAACTGCTACTTTAATTTCACTCTGATCTTTGTAACTTCTCCCTTGGCTATCATTTATTTCCCAAATATGCTTATGAATACGCCTCTGATTTGAAACCTGATGAAAATATTTTTTATTACTATCCCCACTCCTGATCCAAGTTGCACGGCTCCTCTGTCGCCACTTTTCTTCAGAAAATTATAGTAGATCTTTTCTTTGCTTTTCTAGTTGGCCAAGAAAAATTTCCAGGTCCGGCCACGAATTTTCATCCACTAAATTTAGGAAGGTTTTTTTTTATCTAAGTTTCAAGAGAAACCATTCGCTGTTGTATATTTCTTTCTCGATCTTTGGCCTAGAGTTTTGACTTAATTTTTAATTCCTTTAACTTCCAAACCAATCTACACTGACCGCTAGGCTCCAACATAAACTTGGGATCTCTCCAAACCTTGTGTACTAAAATATTATAATCCTCCTCCAGAACCCAAAGCGGATTCACTTTAAAAGGAAATCCTCTATACTCAGGAGAAGTCTCCAGCTGTAGTAGAATAGGCGCATGATCCGAAATTAAGGGAAACTCCACCCAGGACCGATAAAGACCACATATATTTAACAATCCTTCTGAAATGATGCATATGTTCAATATTTTAGAAATGGCTTGATTTCATTTATGCCCATTTCCCCAAGTTGGGACCAATTTAGCTGGGTGAATATCCACAAGATTTTTTGTGCTCAGCATAGTCCTGTAATAATCTGCCATAGAACCAGATACGTTAGTGCCTCCCCAAACTTCATCTGGATACAGAGTAATATTTATATCACCAGCAATGATCAATGTTGATTGATAGAATGCCACTTTCAACCACATTATCCCAGAATAACTGCTTGTCTGCACAAGGTCCATAAACATTTAGTAAGGAAAGTTGCAATTGGATAGAAATAACTTTGTCGGTCAATAAAATACCTCCGCAAGTTAGAAGAGGTTTCATATCATAAATAGAGGGATCCCAAGTAACTAGTAACCCTCTCGAGGTACCCAGGGAGTTTACAACACATGTCACCTAGGTAGGCCGAAAAACATTCACAAAATCCCTCGTTTTTTGTTCTGTAACCAGGGTCTCTTGTAAAAAAATAATTTTAGGACGAACTCTATCCAGTAAACACTGAAAAGAGACTACTTTTAGGGTGCCTCCTACCCCACGGATATTCAATGACAACAGGATCATTATTTGGTCCTTGCTATATCCTTCAATGCTCTAAGTGCCCCACTATCATAGGTGGAAATATCACTGTCACCGGAGGTGCTTTCCACTCCTGCTAATTTCTTTCATGTACTTCTGGATTTTATAAGGGAATGATCAATTCCTAATCCCCTTGGTCACACAAATTCCTTCCCAGAATTTTCCAAACGTGTGCCAGTGGTTACAGAGCTATCACCAAGAGGATATTTGTAAATAGTTTTTCCCAAATAAGTAGGTAAAGGGATTGAAGAGTGTTTATCCCGAAGATAGGGAAAGAGGGACTCAAGCACCTAAGATAGGGAAGAATCATGTTCAACAGACTCTCTACATTCGGTAGGATCTCATTCGATGACGAACATATGTCTGAAGGGATAGAATCGGAATTTATCAGACTCTGCTCTACTAACACAGGGCTTTGACTAGAAGGGTTCTCAGAGAAAGAGGCGCAAATAGTGAAGGGAGTATCCATAGTAGCCTCTAGAGTGACTATAGGTAGTTGATTTCTCCCTCTATGGGAATGATTTGGAGCTTCTGTTAAAAAAGGATCAATATCTTTGTTGGCCTCCCCTTGGCTGAGTAACCTAGAGGTTGAGTGACTTAACCAACTCGATGAGTCTAAAGTCTCTATTTCCAAGATGTTAATGACTGATAAAGAGATGGGCAAAATGATTTGATCTTACCTGAGATTGAATCCAGAGTAGTAGTTTGATTATCTCATTCCCCAAAGGGCTGGACATCTCCATGGCCAACAAGTTCCACTTCTGGCGTTCTGTCTGGAATATCCCAATTTCTCAGCTCTTCATCGACATCCTCCAGAATCATTTTGCCTTTACAGTATCTGCGAAGATGGCATGTATTTCGGCATAGACTACACCAGAAGGGTACCCCCATATAATCCAGTATTTGTTTGTTACGTCACCTGCACCACTCTATCTATATACATTCTGGCAAGCCACAATGTATATTTATCTCTACAAGCAGTTTACCAACTTTCCTTAGTAGCGTGCTGAGAGCTTGATAGTCAACCGTAATGAAGGACCCTAACACGTTACCTATGGATTTGAGAGCTCCTTCATTCCAGAAGTGAATGGGTAGCCTAGGTAATAGAACCCAAAGATGCCTCAAAGGAAAATAATCTGTTTCAGGATCAAAGGATACTCTCTGTATCTTTATCATTAGGTTGCTCTCTTCGAAGACCCAGCACGAGGCTAAAAGGACTTTGGTGTCTTCTACGGAGCGACAAATAAAGCCTATCCATCCTTTTACCAGGTAAATAACCTCTGGCACGTATCCTAAGACAGGATTACAACACCTTTCTAATCACAATTCGAGTGGATCTTGTGCTAAATAGTGGCAAGAGACCCAACCAACCAGGCAACACAGTGCCATATGACATGTTTCTTCAAGGCCAATGTTGAAACCGAGAAGAAGCTTCTTAGTGACTTTATTAGGCTTCCAAAGATTCCTCTTAAAACTAGTTCGAGATGTCTGAACTCTGACCTTGTGTTGAGCTCTAACATGAGTCTCTAACCCACCTACACTAGATAACGGCACAGCCAAATCCTCTCCACTCCGAATACACTACGCCAAACATGGGATAGACTGTGTAGTATTTGAACGAAAGACCAGAAAGGAGGGAGATGAAACCAACTTAGAAGGTGGCATAGTCGAGCAATGAATAGTGCCTCGTGAGATCTGTGTGGAGTAAATACCTCCCAAATGTCTCCCTCCTCGTCATACGAGCTCATAATTAAAATGACATAATAATAGTTAATGAGGAACCAAAAAAACCTTCGAAAATAGCCACCTCGGTCACCCTTCGCCAGATGGTCGAAGGACCAGTAACCAAAAAAGGTAACGTGGAATGTAGTAGAGAGACTACGGGCCAATAACTTCAGTAATACTACTACATAAGTAACAATAAAATAGATAAAACAAACAATACCTCCAATAGGATAAAAAAGAGGGTCCCATCAAGTATATGAGGAAAATATGAGAACCTACTGCAATAAAGAGCAATAATGGGAAATGACAGTCCAAACCAACTCCTAAATGGAAAATAAGGAGGAGAAAGCAGTATTATAGACTAGAAACAACGGGTCAAGCTCAAGAATTCTAAGAATCAAGCCAAGAAATCTCATCTTTTCGGCAATCTCATATTGAGAATGTTGGGTGGTTAGTAAGAAATAATCCCATTGAGTGCACTCATAATACGATACAATATGGCGGAATCCCCACGAGAATAATTCATGTCGTCCCCCTATTGGTTCCCCTCCACCTTGATTATTAGAGCCTTCATTGAACACCAGCGAGCCCGAAACAGAAAGCCTCCTAAACCATTCCTTTGGTCTAGGCTCCACCTATGCTTTTCACTCTATCAAGGGCAAGCACCTAAAGTGACTCGTTTTATCCTGATCTGGTTGGTCCTTTGTATAACACTACTAGCATGCTCAGAACCCTAAGGCTATTGTATTCTCTAAGGTGGTTGGTTCCCTTATATCTACAATGTACCAGCCTTAAAGTCCCTTGTTGCCCCATACTTGATTCGAGCTCATCTCCAGTCAAAATGAGGGTTGATTTGTGTTCCCGCCAATTCCATTTTGAAAAAAACTGCTACTTCTTCTTCGGCTCTCCATCCCCTTAGGAGACTCCCACCTACCTTACATGCCAAATTATTAGGTTTCTTATTTGTATAGCGTCTTCCATTTTCACTTGGTGGTGTGCACTGTTACATTTGAAAAAAAAAATTGAATATAAGTTATCTATGTTATTATATTCCACAATTACCAATAAAGATACATTAATTTCCTTTTGAAATTAAACTATATAAAGACACATAAAGTATGTGAAAAAATATTAAATTCCTCTTGTATCAACAAAAATGTGAAATATTTATTAAATTATTATATTATATTTTATAAATATTTAAAAGAAAATTGGATTACATGCGTAAAATAAAAAGTTATGTTTTGTTCATTTAGTTTTTCCACAATATTGAAGCATTTATGTTTAAACATGTATGTTTAGAATACAAGTTCTTCATATTATCATATTCCACAATTAACAGCAAACACATTAATTTCTTGTAAAAATTAGAATATATGAAGTAGGGCACATAAAATGCTTGTAAAAAATGAAACTTCTTCCTATATTGGAGAGGCTAGACTGCAATAAGGTACATATTTAAATAAAAGTGACTTCCATAAAACCAATTTTACCAAAGCTATAAATTTGTAGCCCAAGTTACTTAAACTCGGTGCATTGTTTAGACTTGAAAGTAGTAAGCCTAGTGGGTTTTGTGAGAGCAAAACTAGTTGAACATATATGCTCTATGTATTGTTTGCAAGACTTGAACCCACGTGCTTTCAAGCCCTTTGGTGTGATTCTTGTCCTTTTAACCATAGCAGAATCATTTACCTTTTTTGTCTTCTCTAAAAGTTACAACACTATCAATAAATATCGAAATTGATATTGATATAATGAAAATATGGGTATAGGGTATAGAACTTACCTCTCCTATTTTTTCTTCAAGTGGAGGTAAATGTTGTAATGGTTGAAGATAATGTGATTTATGGTGGATTTCTGAAAAAAGGTGATGCATTTCCACCATCATGTCCATCATTTGTGTGCAAAGGAGATTTGGGAGATGTATATGCTTTATTCTAAACATAAAATTATAAAAAGATATAAGTATGCAATTTAAATCAAATTAAATGTAAAATTTTGATAATAATTATATATAATTATAAATACATACAAACTTACTTGTGTTGTCTCATTGAATGTGAAGATGGTTGTAGCATTTGATCTATTTCATTTATATTCTTTTCAATTTTTTGACCATCTTTTGGGGTTTGTAATGATTGTAATGGTTCTGAAAAATACACATGCACCATAAAGAAGAAATAATGTATAGATTAAAAAAATTAAATCTATATAATCAATGACAAATCAGAAACGATAATCTAAAAAAATAGAATATTCATTTTTCACCTTGTCATCCTAGTAGAATTGATGCAGACCCCCTACCTCTACCTCGATAGGGTCCGCTGACCTCCCGGTCAAGGATCGTTCTTCAAACTCCCCGAGCCAAAATAGCTCAGTAGTTCCCTGCTGGAACCTTCAACGAATCCACATGTCCTTCTGAACTCCGCCCCACGCAAACAAACACTGAGCACGAGCTCCTTCCCCGCGTGACCACTACCTATGACCACTGGCTTAGCCCACAAAGGGCACATCGCATTTTGTGTTTCAGGATATTCTAAACGAGCCAACTTTGGTTCTCCATTCCCCGAAATTCTGAAAAGGGCTCAATGGATGTTAGCTCCTTTCCTTATCCCCACTCATGTGACCTTTCACCATGACTTGGGGCCCAACCTCCTTCGCGCGTCAGGACTTTGTGTTTTGCGAAGTTGGAACTCAACCCAATGTTGCTCCTCGAAAGCCTGATCCCCGAACTTTTGAAATGCCGATATTTCCTCGAACAATCAACGATCGAGATTGTTCCTTGATCAATGGCTAGGGTCTCATCAGGATTTCACGTTTCGCGACTTCCAAGTAGTTGGTTCCTCCACACTCATGATTCCCGAAATGTTGATATCTTAGATCAACGATCCATGGCCTACCTCGATCCAATGACCTAGATCCTTTCGTGATTTCATCTATCTCGAGTCCTTAAAACTTTACCCATTGACTCCTTCGATTCGTGAGTCAGCGAAACACTGATTGCTCACCATGCGTCCCTTCCGATGGATGGTTCTAATGATTCCGCGGACTCTCCTTTCGCGAGTTTTCTCCTCTCCTCCTTGCAAATCTCTCGATGTACGATTTCACAAACACTCGCATCTACTGCCACCTATCCTCTGACGATGGACAGTTCCGATCATATAGGAACTTCTCTCGTGCACCTTCTTCTTGATCCAACAACTGTTGGTCCACGCACCTCTAGATTTGATGGCCCCATATCTGTTCTTCCTTATGCTCATTCCTCTTGTGCCTGGATGTGGATTTAACAGTCCAGATCTTCTCTCCCAGTGTTGATCCAACAGTCACTGTCGCTCCTCCTCCTGAAATTTTTCTTTCTTCCTGACTTAGAAGTTTTTCTAAGTGTCAAAGGTCTCGGACTTCGCTTTTTCCTCCTGAGCTTTGGTGATGAATCTCAACCTTGACCCTTCACACAATTGCGCTCTGTGTGCGACTTCACGCTAATCCTCCTGAGCTTTGTGACTTGAAATAAGTCCACTCTTGCACACTCCTTGTGATATCTCTTATGATCTTTCAGCTGGCTCAGTATCTAAGGGACTCAACCCTTCTGCATATTCTTTAGAAGACTTCTAGTGCTCCTGCTGGCACACTTTTTCACTCAACCTCCTGAGCTTGGAACTTGAAATAAGTTCTCTCTACGTGCACTCCTTGCACTTTGAATAGCCTCCTAATGGTTGTATTTCAACACTTCAGCTGAGTGTTGGCCTAGTGCAGTCCTTGCACCGGTCTTCCTTCAGAGTGTTCAACAACTTTGTCCATTTCTCTCCTTGAAAGGACGTAAGTGCCCTCCCGACAACTTCTTTTCAAGCACGCTTTGTTGAGCCTACAGAGTATTCAGTAACTCTGTAAATGTCTTCTCCTCGACACTTCCCTTCTCTCAGAACTCGAAATAGAATCCTTTTGTGCACTCACTTTGTCCATTTCTCTCCTTGAAAGGATGTAAGTGCCCTCTCGACAACTTCTTTTCAAGCACGCCTTGTTGAGCCTACAGAGTATTCAGTAGCTTTGTAAGTGTCTTCGCCTTGACACTTCCCTTCTCTCAGAACTCAAAACAGAGTCCTTCTGTGCACTCTTTGCACTTGCTCGATGCCCTCCTGGTAGAGCTCTCTAGAATCCTCAGTAATTATGTTTCTATGTGCCTCCCTCTGCACAGTCTTACCTCCAAGGTGTTCAGTAACCTTAAGGATTCTCCCTTGAGCTAATGATTTCGTTGGTGCGCCCTCCTAGCACGTTCTCGCATGAATTCAACACAGAACTCAAATGTGCACTCTCTGCACTGGCTCACAGAGTCCTCAACACTCTGTCATGCAACCCCTTACATTTAGCCACAAAGAACCCAGACTAAAATCAGAAAACCCACAGATAGAGAAATATATCCCTATAGATGGAATCTAACATACATCTACAACATATGCATATAAACACATAAATGGCATTCATTCAGAAATACACAGATAATCACACAAACATCATATGCAGGAAAAATTGCTCTTTATATTAAACTCAGAATGTCTATACAAAGGTTACAAAAGCTCGGACTTCTACAAAGTGTTGGCTCTCTCTTATCTTCTCTTCTATAAACTCACACCTAACTTAATGAATCTACATACAAAGATATTTTACAAAGTGGGGCTCCTCGAGCTCTTCCCTCCAAGCTACCTACTCTCATTAATTACAATGAATTACAATCAATGGTTGTCTAGTCCAAATCGGATCTAGATCTTTAGCCTGTCAACCATTAAAGGCGACTCCATCTCCTATCTGCACAAAGGCATTATTGTGGCTCTTCCAACCTTACAAACATTTATTACATTTTTGAATTTGAAAATGAGAGGGTTGGCACCTCTCTCCTCCATTGAATTCATGTTGAATGTGTTGGCTAGTTGGCGCGTTGTTGATGTGAAGTGATGCTCCTGCATCAAGAATATAATAATTTATATGTTAATGTTTTTATGAAATAGGTTGTATGGAAGCAAAACTTACTTCCCCAAAAATCCATTGAAATCTAGGTGAGCGTCGTAATGGTTGACAACTTGATGTTGGTTGGATATCCAAGTTAGTGGATCTATATTCAACAACAAAACTATGTGGTGATCTCTCTGAGGAATTTGTTGATTAGGCTAGGCATATCAATAACAATGGGGAATCAATATACAATTGATAACTAAAATAAATACCATCTAATGTTAAATTGTCTTGAAAATCAATGCATGCAAAAAAATTGACTCACCTGTGTACTCATTGTTATTACTAGTTTCCCCAATGTTTAATATATGGGCATCCCATCCAACTCTTCTTCCCCTACATCAATAGAAGGCCTTGTTCTTTCTTTTTGTTGTAAAGCAATATATATCCATTTATTTGTGTCCATACGTCTACAAGGTAAACTTTGATCCCAACGATTCATTTTTTCATGAATTTTTTTCTTTGAATCATCGTTGAGTTGATCAAACGTAGTCAATCACTGCAAAAAAAAATTCAATGAATTTAGTCAATAATAATAAAATTATATTATTATAAAAAAAATAGATATTGGTGCCAATAAATACTTACAAGGGAACTAATTTCTTCATTGACAACTCTTTTATATGCCTGCTTGTGTGCACGACACAACCTTGCATCTACATCATATTGAATTTTTTTGTTTTGCCTTTTAACCTTACTTGGTGATTTGGCAACGCCTTTAGCATTTCCATCTCTTACTTGACCGCTTGGGTGTGGAGGAATTGGAGGGAGATTATGCATAATATCATGATGGTGATTAAGGCCGGATAGTTTTGACTGGGTTAAGATATTGACGCAATGACCAACCAAACAATAAAATACTAGTTTAGTACCTTTAATAACTACATCCCATTCATGTCTATTTTCCTCCATTTTCTCAAATCCCTATAAATGAATATGTAAAAAAAAATGATGTTATAATGACTATAAAAATACATTTAAAAAATAAGCAATGATTTCATATGTCTATCTATTCTAGAAATGACATCTACGCTTATGCATGGTAATAAAGGCATTACTACATGCAACATACATTATGGTGTTTCCTCTATGCCTTATAGTGATGTCCATGTTCACACCAAGATTCCGAGTTACAAACAATCATCACATCATCTCATAAATGCCCCCCTAACAAATTGGTTATAATAAGGAAAAAATATAGACAAAGATTATGAATCAATTGAACATTTTTACAAAAATACAAATAAATGAATTCCTCTAATTTTAAGCCATACATTTTAACTATTTTCAGAAAAAATATAGTAAAAATAAAAAAACATATAGCACAATATCATTTTTATATCAAAATATTGTGCATGTGAGTCCTACTTTTTTTCTCTTTCCAAATGAAAATTCTCCCAAAAATTATATTAAAATAATTTTTAAAATATCCCAGAGATCTACAATTTGAACTAGGGAAGTCCACTAAGACCAACATCATCTTCAGAAAAAGACTTTGTGAACAAAAATATACTTAGCTACCCCCAAATGCACTACAAAGGGACAAAACAACATCCGATTACTTCAGATAAAATCTGATTCTGAGAAAATATCCACTATGCTCATATGGATCCTACTTACTATCCCACTAGCATAGCTTCATCTTAATCTAAAATTAGTCATTTTAGAAAAGCATGTAAAGATAGCATAGCTTCATCTTAATCTAAAATTAGTCATTTTAGAAAAGCATGTAAAGATAGATTTATTGAGTAGTGCAAGAATACTTAAATTATTCATGCAAGTATATCTCAAAAATACAAGTTTAATTTGATTCTACTAGATTAGGCCACTAGGATAGACTCATACAAGTTTTACTATTTTGTTTTGTGTTATACATCTTAATCACTATGAAAAGTATATTTGGAAAATTTATGTGAACCATTGTATCAAGATTCTCATTGAATTATTCAAATAATATGGAAGAATTTGTCTACTTACTCTCATAGATATCAATTTTCTCACATAATTTGAAAATTACGATTCTTTCCATTGTGTCAAGTGTTGGAGGCATTTGATCGTGGAGCATGGTGGGAAGTCGATTAACTCATAATTGAAGGGGGAGCACTTATTTCTCATTTTCGAAATCTTGGACAAGAATATGATAAGTGTATCTCCATAGATCATCTCAAAGTTAGATCAAGGCAAGTTAATAAGATTGACTCCATAAACTTCTTGAAGACCAATATAGATGTATGTGTCTTCGTTGTCCACCCAAGAGACAGAACCCGTAATTCAGAATTCACTCGATTCTTTGTAAGTTTTTCCTTGTCTGGTTTCCAATGTAGATTATATTCGGGTTCCCAAAATTATTATAATTGTGCCTCTTTGTTCTATATTAAATTCTAAAAACATAACATGAAATGAACATTTATATATAAGCACATCTACTTTACAACCAGGCGTGGATAACACTAGCGACTTACCTAGGAGAGATGGTTGCTCGATCTAAACTCCAGACAATGCCAACGAAGTTTTCCCAAATGAAATTCTTCAAAAATATGCTTCAATTTTGTGGAGCACCAGATACAAACTGAAATATGCAGCAACGCTGGTAGGTAGTGCATTTAATTTCCACATTCAATCTGTGTCTGGAATGCCAACTCCGTGGATTTCCATGGATATTGGTGTTTGGTGGATCTTGACTGTGAGGGGACGACAACTTAATGCCCATGGTGAAGTGACAGAACGACGATCGAAAATATCCATAGCAGCGAGCCATTTACATCGCCCAAGTCATGTATGGGTATGACTATGGGGCGCGCCTGGCTATGGGGGCGATAACCTGGCTATGGGTGATGGCACCGAGATCAAGGATCATGCAGCAACCTCCCAATCACTGGGTTGTTGCATTGTGGACGACTTTCCCCCACCTAGCTATGGGTGAAGCCTGGCTATGAGTAATGGTTCCGAGATCGAGAACCATACAACAACCTCCCAATCATTGCGTTGTTGCATGGTGGATAGCATTCGCCATAAGCACGCTTCCCACAACCGTTAATTTTGCATGTCAACTTTAAACGGAGCTTAGAGATTATTGCAATTCTATATGATATTGTTTTCAATTTGACACGTCAAAAAAACAAAAGAGATAAGCCCGCTGCCCAATGGGCACGGCGGGGCTGCTAATTTCATACGTTCAACTTTATACGTGGGGCCAGGGTTGTAATTTGACGAGCAAAATGCCCGTCATGGCCCATTTTGCCCGTCAAATACAACCAAATATTTTTTGCAATCGTCTCGGGGAACAAGTACCCTAATAGATAGGACGTGTTTTTGAAAGGAATAAATTTTATAAGATGTTATTTAATTTTTTTACCAGTGTTTATTTATTACGACGGGCATAAATTCCATCAGACGTCATTAATGCCTTTTATCTCCTCTATGGTGGAACGGATAATATCTATGATTTCTGATATGGAGTACCATTTACAAGGGACTTGGTAGTTAATGCAAGCATAACTCTTCCTGCACGGAGTTACCCACCATATTCACGGGGTTTTGAATTATTGAATTTGAAACCCAAGGTCGGCGAAATTAGATCTCTGCAGTTTGTGTTGGTTTCACTGTAGTCTGGCAGACTGTAGAAGTAGGTAGAACACTGCATCGAGTGGCATTGGATTGATGCAAGCAACATGAGGATTGAGGATTGATGCAGGCAACAAAAGGATTGAGATACATGTCACTTTGTCCATTGGAAGGTCGAAAGGATTAGGATGACAATGGGTAAGGCCCTTTTTCCTTTGCAAATGCTCTGTAATGGCGTAATGGCAATCGTTTTGTATTTCTGTGTTTGAGTAGATCCCGTGATGTTGGCTCTTTGTTTTGGGTCCATCTAATACCTTCAAACTCCAATAATGGTTTATCCCCACGTTTATCCCCTAAAACATAATAGAAAATCCTGTCTCGACGACCAAAAATAAAACTGAAAATCTAACTTACATTTTCAAAAATCCAAAGTTTTGAATGGTTTAAAATGAAATAAAAATCAAAGTAAATATAAATTTTGAATTTGAATACTCAATATAAAATTTATCTCAAATTTTCACTAAAAAAATGAATACTAAATTTATCTCAAATTTTCACTAAAAAAAAATCAGATAAAATTTTCCTCAAAGCTTATCCCAAGACCATAAGAAGTTATTCCCACCAACATGAAAACAAAGAATTTATTTATAAGCCAACACAATCACATTAAAATACGGATGTGCTAATTGTTTGTTTCATCTGACGATGTTTTTCAATATTATAATAATTCATTTACAATCTCATTTTGTTTTGTGAAAAAAAGTGTTCATTGTTTTGTTTACAATATTTCCTTTGTTTTAAAGCGGTGAAAGATTTAAAATATATTAGGAGTGAAGCTTTTGTAGAGGTTTTTTCCAATTGAACACAAGCACGAAATATGGGTGACAATAGAAATTTACAATTACCAATACTATTTTATCCATTGTTTCAAGCATAGTCGTTTCAACAAGAGAGAATAAGTGCTTCCGAAGGTAAGCTTAGTTATTGTTGGGAAGTGGTTCTGGTAATTGGTCAAAGAAGTTGTTAATGTTTTAACTAGTGTTAATACATAAGTATTTAATTATTTGTCATAGTAATTGGGAATTGGGATGGCATGTAAATTATGAGGAGTTTTGATGGAATGGAAAACCCATCATTTCCCCAATTTAGATGGAATTTGATAATAATAAATCACAATTTATTTTTAAGGTCACATACATCAAATTAGTGTCCTTGGTTGTAAGACAAGGGACCCCTTATGCACGGCTACCCTACTCCCCTCTAAATTTGAACTTGTGACCTCCAAGGATAAAACACATGAATAGAGCTAATTTTAATGTAATATATATTTCTAAATATTGTAATTTTAATTTACATTTAAAATTTCTCATAAATATAGTGTTGTACATCAATATTTTAGTATTTGTCATAGTAACAAGAACACATTTTCAAATGCTCCATGTTTGTAATATCTTTGTTTTCCACCTTATCAATTTTCTCATTGCTTTAACTAGAATGGGTTTCTTGATAATGAAATTGCTTGCAAGATGCTATAGGGTGCAACATATAAATTTAATGTTGAGTTTATAAAGTTATGCTTAGAGAGACCATTATAATTTAACTAACTATATACATATTGTATGGTTTCAGAGTTTCTTTTTGCTCATAACTAAGTTTAGGATTTCCAAATGGAATGTGTAAGTATTTAATTGAATATTTATTGAAGAGTAATTTTTAAATCAAAACTTCATTATTGAAGAGTTAATTTCTTATCAAAACTTCGTTATTGAAGGACACAAAGTTAAATATGACGTTTTTTGACAGACAATATATCCAAAACCTCAAAAAAAAATTTGTTTGACGGTTAAAAATGAATCCAAATTCCAACCCTGCCCGGGGCGCATTGCAACTCTATATGATATGGTCTACAATTTGACACATCAAAAAACAAAAGAGATAAGGCTGCTGCCCACCGCCAGACTGCTAATTTCGTACGTTCAACTTTATACGGAGATCGGCGCGCTTTTCAACTCTATACGGTGTGGTTTACAATTTGACACATTAAATTAAAAATAAAAGAAAGAAGTCCGCTACCCACAGGGGGACTGCTCATTTCGTACATTCAACTTTATACAGAGCTCGGCGCGCCCGCTTCCCACCGCGGGACTGCTAATTTTGTACGTTCAACTTTATACTGTTGCTCCATGTGAACACTGCCCATCCACGGTAAGTAGTTGAACACTGCCCTGGAATTTGGGATTAACGTTCCGGTGCAATGTATTTTTTGACAGCAATGTATTAAAAAAATAAGACCATTTTTAATATATATATATAAATATAAACTTATATATATATATATATATATATAAAAGTGGTCATTGAGATTGAGATCAAGATTTTTTTTATTGTAATTACATTTAAAAGTATTTAAAATTAAAAGATTTGCCATGCACTTTACTATTGGAGTAAACTTACTCTGGTTTATTTTGGAGTAAACTTATTCTGGAGTAAATATAGTGTCAAAAACTACCTCGGATGGGGTGACACGCGGCGATGCCTTGCCACATGGCTCAGCATCAAGCCACAACATAAATGTTGTAGGTCGCTCCCCATCCCTTTCGCATTTACGATGGTAGCCGGCCATTACAGCCGCTATACAGAGGAGGGACTTCTTCCTCGCGCGAATGCACTCGCTCAAACAACGTTCAAGATGACAGGGTTAATGGGAAGCCATGCTAAGCCGTCATTTGGTAATTTGAAAATTGGAGAGCCTGGACAGAGCTGGTTCACTCTCGTTTTGGACCTCCCCGCCGGTTGGAAGCTCTGGTGGAGTTCTGGTTCATTCTCGTTTTGGTTCATTCTCTCTGTATCTTTATCCACCCCTCATCAACAATGACAAGGAAGCGAGGCAGGCCTCACCAAAGCTCGGCCTGGTACATCCACAAAGAGCAGAGGCAAAGGAGGAAGAACCTGGAGTGCACTCTGTCAATGGCGACTTCCATTCTCCGACAAAGAGCACGCACCGACCAATTGGCACTCCATGCCATTATCGTTGAGCCTGGGACAGAATGTAGCATGCACACCATGACAATTGAGCCTGGAAGTTGTCTGACGGGAGGCGCTATGGATGAGTTTCCAACCTGTTATGTTGATGAAACGATGTACCTGGAGGACTTAGCAACCACCCTGGAACCCCAAGCCACGGTGCCTGAAATACAGGCTAGAAGCGGTTCGAAGGGAGAGTCGACAGACGAATTCCCCATTTGTATTGTTGAAGAGATACCGCGGACAGGTGACTACAGCCCCACCAGCCATGCTGAGAAGGCAACGAACGAGGACGAGGCTCGGGACAATGCATGCACAAAAAGGAATGTGGAAGAGACCAGAGCAGGGATGAATGTGGATGTGGCCAGAGCAAGACTCAACGTGATCGAGGCCAGAGCAGGGATGAACGTGGAAGTGCGGAACGAAACCTTCGACGAGGCAAGAAATAATGACTTGCATGGTCCACTCCTCCGTGCAAAGCATCTGGCTATGGTGTTCGAACTCCAAGGCCACATGGCAAACTAGGAGCATAGAGCCCTCCTCATGGGACAACGTCTGGACTTGCTCCTTGACGCGTACTCCAATGCTCCAGCAAAGAGGAAATGTCCAATGTGCGCGCAGTCGTTCGCCATTCCAGCCAGATCCACGTGGCAGAAAGGCAATGGCGACAGGTCACCAGGTATCTGAGTTCTCCTTTGCTAGTTTGTTTTCTATTTCATCACGCTGTTGCTAAATGTAAACTTGAACTATGGCCATTTGACCTGGTTTCCTTCGGGCAGGACATAGGGCAAAATAGTTTCTAGCTTATCTTCTTAGACTCATTTCAATCCAAACTATGTTGGTTTCCGGTAAAACGACAACATTTTTGGTGGCTCAGGACGACTATATCTCTGTGTATTTTGTCAATATTTCTATGTTAACTTAATATAGCAGGTACTATCTTTTTTACTTAAAATGAAAAAAATAGTGCCAAAAACTATTGAAAGTTTCAAGAATAGTATGTTTTTCTATTTATTTTTATAGTTGTTTCCAAATCCACTTGCATTTATATCATTAAAAACTAATTTTCTGTTTTGTTTTATTTCTGAAATAGATGGGATTTTGAACTTGTTTAGTTACCCAAAGCAAAGAGCAAATTAAGTCAATTTGGTTGTTTTTGTTTTCATTCCTCATATTTATACCTTTAATGATTATGAAAAAGTCCAATGTTGCCTTAGTTATTAATTTCATTAATGTTTTGGTTTCTTACTGTTTAATAATTTTTAATTTTGATAATTGTAATTCAAATGTTTATTTACAATTTTCATTTACTTATTTCAATTTTGATAAATGTTTGTTTATAATTCTTAACATTTTCATTAATAAACAAAGTAAACTATAAAAACAGAATTTTAATTATTTATTGGTGTTTAGAATTGTTCTTATTTCTTATCACAAATATTTTATATTTCAATAAATTCAAATATAATATTTTTTTGATATTTCTTTCTCAATATTTATTGTTTTTTAGATTTAGAGGGGTTCTATTCTTTTAGCTTTATCACAATAAGTCAAAATCCACTTTATGGGAATTGAATGAGAGTGAGGAGGATAATAAACATGCTACCCAACCACTTAAACTAAGAACTTTGAACTTTTGATCTCACTATTATTAAATATCTTATTAAAACCAAAAGAATCTTGAACTTCCAAACCTCCTCAACACCAATAACCAATAGATCATTTACATTTCACCAACTAACCAACCAATTACATTTCATTTCTATGAGCAAATTGGTTCATTTCCATTAATAATAATTACCTCTATTAATAATATTTATAATGAGTAATTATTATTGTATTATTAATAAAATTTAATGATAATAATTTATAATGGGAGTAGTTATTAATTATTATTATTGTATTATTAATAAAATTTAATGATGATAATTTATAATGGAAGTAATTATTAATAATTATTATTATTATATTATTAATGAAATTTAATGATGATGAGAAATATAATTGTCATTGTTTATTGTTTAGTAAATCAACTTTAATTTATAAATATTTAATAATTTGTAATGAGAATAATTATTAATTATTATTATTGTATTATTAATGAAATTTAATGATGATGAGAATAACAATTCTTATTGTTTAGTAAAATTAATTTTGATTTATTCAAAAATTGGGAAAAAAAACTCTCCCGGTCCTTATAATTTTGATAAATTAATATATTTGAAAAACAGTATTCTTACAAATATTTTAAAATTAAAATTTAATATGAACAACCAACCATTTAAAGATTCTACATAGTATAAATAAGAGCTCTTATATTAAAAAAAAAAAAAATCTTAAAAAATAATTGTGGAATTCCAACAAACTTGTGCAATATATGCACATCATCAATGGAAATAATATATAGTCTGATATAACTATTTAAATTCCCCCAAAAAAAAAATGGAATTCCAACCATATATATGTTCTCAATACAACCCTAATCTAAGCCAAAAAAATCTAGGAAACAAACCCGATGAGATCCTCAAGCATATTTTAGGAAGAAGGGAATACCACCCTTCATCACAAACATCTTTTAGGAAGAAGGGAACACCACCTTTATAAAACATTCAGTAAAGGAAAATCACTTACCTCAAGAGAAGGGGAAAGAGGAGATTGAATTGTTATAAAGGAAAATCACTTACCTCAAGAGAAGGTGAAAGAGGAGATTGAATTGTTATAAAGGAAAATGACTTACCTCAAGAGAAGGGGAAATAGGAGATTGAATTGTTATAGTCATTATGATGTTCAAAGATAAGAGGCATAATTATGATTTTCAAAGATAATAGGTGCCTCTTGAACAATAACTCAACAATTAATGGAAGATCCATTCAACAATTCCATTTTTTTCTTATTCATTCGTACCTAAATGGTAGTCTAGTACCCCAAAAAATAAGATTCCAAGGAGTTAATCATAAATGGATGTATGGCAAGATGAATATTGGATTAAGGGAGAATTGAGGGTCATTGCTATGTATTGGAGCAGTTTCATGGGTAAGTGGTACAACTCAGTGAGAGTTAAAAAAAATTGGGTGAGATGGGATCAACAGGCTAGTCTGCACAAAAATCAAAGAAGGTGTTGTTCACTCGTACATGTGCTATAATTGATGGCCATTTGAGTTGCCCCATCTCGAATGACAAAGTAACCTCTCCACAAAATTTTAACACATTCATGTTGCTTGTAAACATTGAATGATAATGCTCTAATACCACAAGTCTAAATTGACATTAAAATATCCCTCCAACTAAAATTCATTTCATATCGATGTGATTGTTAGATGTTTTTCCTCCAATTAAATCTAATTTAATACCATTAACTCTTATGGGGAAGATAGAATCCAAGCACCTTCGACAAATCCTAATGCCACAAAGCAACAAACCTACATCATTTTAAAGCAATCATCTTCTAATATGTATAATATCGATAACATGGTTTGTAGGAAAAATATGAAACTTGCTCTACCTACAACCATGCATCCTTGATTAAGTTCTCAAAGAATATTTCCATTTAAGAAATGTACAATTTAGATTAGTCTTTAGGTTCCTTTTTTTAAGACATCTTCTCATGGTTCAATCTCATTCTATTTTAACAAGGTTGTGTTTGTGGAATATACATGTACCAAAGAGATATTTCCATGTAGTTTAGATTGTTGTAAAGCCTCCACACAAACTACACATTGAATCTCTTGAGATCCTTGGAGACTCCAGAATTATCATTGACTAGTTAAACAATATGGGAGACCTTCAATCCATCTCTCTCCTGGCATGGAAGGACAAAATCAGATCACTTTTTTCCTCTTTTAAAAACCTCAGTTTCAATCACATCTATCGGGAGTACAATAAATATGTTGATCATTTATCCAAGTTGGCGCTTCAGAAAAAAGAGGGCATAATTACCTATAATCTTTGGATAAATGGCCATGAGGGCCCCTCCCATTTCATTACTCTCCATTAAGC
>ML778291.1:775936-787496 GCA_009831015.1 Picea engelmannii
CCAGCCCCCCCACTACCTCTCTAGCTACACTACATTTCATCCCCCTTATGAAAGTGTTGTCCTCAATGCTTGTTATGAGGGTGTACAACCCTATACCAGGGTCCCATGGATAAGTGTGGACCATAGTGCTAAAGTAGACTAGAGAGCCAAGGTCCCATGTAGAAATGAAAGCCACCATGTTGAAGTAGTCCAACCACCATTGTAAACCAAGGTCCCATGTCCAAGTGCTCATGTGAACTTCACACAGAAGATATTGGAACCCAATAACCAACTGAAAATTATGCTCCAAAGACTAACACATGTCATGTGGATCCAAATAAGAAGATACGTCCACATAGTGGGAAAGGGTTGTAGTTGAATCTAGAAGGAACAATACCACTGGAGAATATGCAAACTGGACACTGGTAGTCATAATTGGCTCTGAATTTTTCACATTGATGTTCTCTACATAAGGTAGAGTAGAGTCATCAAATAAATAACAATCATCCCAAAAATGACAATTGTCCATATACCAATCATCACAATCAGCTTTGAAATCATACCAAGCATATCTTTCTTGATTATATCCATACATGATGTAAATTTTGTTGGTTTCCATATTACATTTCTCCTAGATGGCAAGTTTCGTCTTTTGAAAATTTTGATCTAAAACCTGTTGAACACTTGTCTAGAGGGCTCTGTGCATTTCATTGAGGTGCATGAGCATTTGAGAGCAGATATCCATTGGAAACAACACATATAATATGACAAAATAAATCTCTTAAAATTCTCTATCCAATGGAACTGATATGGTAGCAATCTGAGCACCCTGTGAAAATTTGTGAGCTCTGCAGTCTCGTCGTTGTCACAAAAAACCCATAAAATGGTTCATTTTAGATCAACGATATCTTCACTTCCGAAGCTCCGATTCAGATGATTTTTGTTTTTGAAATGAGTTGTTTTTGAAATGAGCTATTTTTGAAAGAACTCAGATCTGTAATTTGTTTGGGAAAATTTAGCCCCATATGCTACATAAATAAGAAAAATCACGCGGTTGTCCACAAAAAAAAACCCTAAAAATGAACAAATTTTAAAATGATGATTTCTTTACTTCCCGGACTCCGATTCAGCCGATTTTTTTTAAATTCCATTTTCTGCAAATTCCACACATAAAACTACAGGATTTCTCCATAATGTTGCGACCCTCTTTTTCTTATTCGAAAATCCTGCAAAATAAAAACAAAAAATTGCCCACCATTGCTCCTAAGGAAAGTGCTATGATACCAATTGTAAAGTACCAAAGATCTACAAATATAATCACTATAAGAGATACCAAGAACAATATGCAAAATCTCCTTTATTATTACCAAAACCCTTATGGTAGGGCAATACCATACAATGCATCCTATTATGGAAGAGATCATCTCTTGTTCACTTGCTTCCTCAAGGGGGAAACCTCCTAATGAGCTACACACTCCAAATACAATACTTCTCAACGTGTCTCATTATATTGCTTAAGCATTTTTATATAGTGTTACCAACCACTAAGAACATTTTAGAGGAGAATCTTCTAGAAGTAGAACCTTCTAATAAGTCCTCTTACATTTATTATGTTTACATTAATATATCTAACTGCCATAGTGGGCCTTATTTAAAAATATAAAGGACCTAGTCCACCTTACTTTGAATGACCTCCACTATTATTATTATGGGCCCTCCAGCCTCCCCACTACCTCTCTAGCTACACTACAATAAACAATATAAAAATTAATCTATCCCTTTTTAAAATAAAACGTTTGGTCCACAATTTATCATTCTAGACTAAAGTACTCCATTTACAAACAATAGAAATTGAAATCACATACTTGCCTTAAAGAATTGATCCATGAATATTGAGTTCAAATCAGACTTATTGTTTCTCTTTACTATAGTTGTTTTAAAGATACAACAATGAGTATGACCTAAAAACTTATGGATGAGTGACAATGTTTATGTCTTAATTAGGAAACAAAATCGATACAAGATGGGATGACCAACTCACTAGTTGTGGAGAGCTAAGATGACCAATTTAGCAATAGCTAGATTTTCAAGAGAAAAAACAACATTGAGCACAAAGAGCTTAGTTATGAAAACGAATTCATATCCTAGATAATACCCTAGATTTATTTCAATCACCTGCCAATATATGTTATCTTCATGTTGTAGATTTTAACCTTGTACAATTAATTATTGCAAATGGATTCTTAATAAAAGCAGAAAAGATACATGGCACACACACACATAATACCCAAACTAAGAAAACCAACAACTTGTTTAAAGCCTCACCTCTAATTCTTTATTCATCATCATCATCAATGTTCATTGTTTACAATACAATATATAGGATCTCGCGACATCCAAAACCCCTAATCCATTGACTCGAATTAGTCTACAACCCTTTCACACTACATTGATTCTATAATTTTTGGACAGAGAGCACATAAATCTCTGAGTTGGATCTAGATATCATATTAGATTTGAATGGAAACTGAATAAATATTGAATTTAATCTTGTGTGACAATTTTTTTTTACTGTGAGGGTCTTTATTTACTCTAGAGCATTGTTATTGTACCAAACCAACTTGCATTAATGTGATGGAAGATACACGATGGATAGGAATTGGCATGTGCTATAGGAAAAGTATAGTTGCATTCCCTATTTGTTTTCTAGAATATCATTTAATATTACCTATCTATTTCTATTTGTTTTCTAGAATATCATTTAATATTACCTAACTATTTTCTCAAACAGTCCAGGGCATCACCAAAACCATGGTGGTATTTTCATTATCAATTTTGTACACTACCTTTCAAGTTCAATAGCGAATGGATTTAGAGTCCATCTATTTCATCAAAGTAATAATTTGAATACTTGCTATGCTTGATTTCGGTGATTTGAATTACGTTGATCTTTCCCTTTCGAACCATTTATTTGAATTCTTGCTATGCTTGATTTCAGTGATTTAAATTATGTTGATATTACCCATCTTTTGAACCAACCATAACATGTCCAAAAACCTGGTATTACTACCATCCTAAATTCTCTTGAATTAATTGTAAGGCCCTTTGTTCTTAAACTAGATTTGTGGAGCACTTTCATTCTTCGAAGGTATTTTTTGAATTCTTGTTGTACTTGAATTGTGTCAGCATTTTATTATGGATTTTCTACCATTCTTTGTTGGAAGTTGATGTCCAATAATGTGCCTTTGAATTCTTAGTTATTTATGTTGCTTTTAGGTTCATGTGTTCACTATTGACTTTATTTTTACTATTGGCTACAACACTGAAGAGCTCCAAAGTTGTGGAGCATCGATTTCTCTTTTTGAGAGGTATGAAATGAAATCTCTGTGGGTTCTTGATTTGGAATGCCCTTGGGTCATCCAAATTTGGATTTTTGTGTTTCTATTGTTGCAATCAATTAAATAATCAATTATTATTGATTTGGAAAGCCCATGGGTCATCCAAATTTGGATTTCAATGTTTCTTTTGTTGCAATCAATTAAATAATCAATTATTAATGATTTGGAAATCCCATGAGTCATCCAAATTTAGATTTGGGTGTTTTTATTGTTGTAATGAATTAAATAATGATTAAATAGAAGTACAATGATGAAATGACTTCTTTTTTTCATGGAGGACTCACAAATATATGTTTCTAGATTAATTCAATAATTCACTCACATATTTGGGGTTGTATAGCACAATACAAATATATATTGTTAATTATCCTCATAATTCTATAGAAAACATGCTACAATGAATATTAAGGTGATATTTTGCACACTTTGTTGCTAATGTTAAAGGTGATATTTTGGATTTACTAATTTCTCTACTAAGCATAAATTTGATTAGAAATGTAGCATTTTATTTAACACATTTTTTTATTAAGTGTATAGTTAATTTATTATTGTCCATTAAAATGTGATTTTTTTTCTGTCAATTTTTTTCAGTTTGGTTTTGCCTAAAATCTAGTGAGGAATGATTGGATCTGCAGATTTGAGGGGCTAAGTTTGTATAATCGCAATGCCCCAAGGGATTTTCAGCAAGTTGAATCCATTATGCATTCATAAATCCAATTTAAACAACCAAAAATAGTGATTTTGCCCTAATTTACATTGTCGAAATCCCACCAAAAAAACAAAAAATAAAACATTTAGCCAAAGCCATACCTTTCCATCTGAAATTTAAACTACCTTTCAAATTTGATCAAAGGTAGTTTTGTATGGAGCTGAAAACAAAACTAAGACCAAATATAAGACAAGAATTATGGAAAACAAAAATAAAATATGTACGGTGGTCGTCTTTATGACAATTAAATATTACAAGATTCGTTGACAAATATAAAGCTAATAAATTTAATTATTTTGATTCGCTGAAAAGATTCAACGAGGGTGCATAGTAAATACATGGGATTAGATTTCGAGGTTGTAATATTTTTGAAAGAAAATTATCAATATGGCAAGTACTTCCACTTTTCTAGAACTCCAACGAAAAGGAGTAGGTTAATTTGGGAAAAATTGTCCCTTCCAAGTGTTTTTTTCGGCAAGTTTTTTGGTTGGGCGGTTTTAAATTTATGGTCAATCTAGAATTTTGCTCGATTTTCTGAGCATTTGGGTTGGTTTAAAATGAGGCAAAACCTTTGGGGAAGGTTTTGAAATGCATGGAACTTTGATCGTGTGAAACTCAGGCAACCCTTGAAAATGTAGTCGGATTCAAACCTATTTTTTAGCCGGATTCAAACCCATTTGTTTCCTGAAAAGCGAGTTTGTTTGCTCCAGAGTTAGCCTACTCCCAATGAAAATGGCATTCAGCAAAAACATAGAAGCATACATAAACGATCCATACGGAATATTCCTCCTTGAGCCATGTTTCTATTATATTCTGGAGAATATTCTTGGAAAACAAGACTGTTAACTCCCCACCTCATCCAAACCAGGGCTTGGAGAGCACCATAAAACCATGTCCCATGAGCTTTTAAATGTCCTCTTGTCCCTAATACAATGCATCATATCTCAAAAGCATAAATTACACAACCCCCTACACGTGCAACCATATAGATACAAGCCATCCCAATCTTCCACATTACATGAACTCAAGCCCCAACCAATACCAATGGATCTACCATTATCACATGAACTCTTGGGTTTAGAGAGTGACATGTCTTCCTGTCCATACCATTTGTTAGTACCTCCTTTCAATGCAATAAGCACTGCCCAAGTAATAGAGCAAAGCAAGTTCACACAAGTAATTATAATGGAAAAGGTTCTGAAGCTTAGAAGACTACCTCTAAACGTCAGCACCTGGAAAACATTGGTGTTTTCCGGATTAGAACATGCCCGAAATTTGGTTAAAAATGCATTTCCATCAAGCACTAGAGAAACCATCTAATCTCAACCAGGCAATAAGTATAATGTTGACTAATGATTCTGCAAAACTTGGCACAATTAACGAGAGGGTGTTGTATTCTTCTTTGTCCTTGCATACTCTGCACTTGGCGATGTAGTTTTGCAAGGCATCTGAAGCCAGGTTTATGACTTCTCTCGCATCCTTATCTCTATTTTTTAAACTTGTGATCAACATCTTTGTCCACTCATCATTTTCAAAGACTCGGTTGGAATACAGATGTAACTACATTGTTCAAAGATTGCATCATCAAGTATTTGACAGACAACAACAATGGGCCATTCCTTAGGGACACCCTGTCAATATCTTCCTCTTAATCTTTATGCCATCCTCCTCTACATCCTCCTTTCCCGCCTCTAAATTTTCTGCAATATCCTCTTCCTCTACATCCTCCACATGCAATAGGTCTTGGTTGCACCCATGGCAGCCATTTCTGAGGTAGGACAGACATGGAAGTAGGCACTCAAAGTTAGGTTGTCACTTGAGTGTTCCAGGAATCCATTCTACAAGCATCATTGTGATCTCATCCAATGTATTGAATACAATGCACTTGCATACATGAATGGAAACGGGATGGCAGTTGCACTTTGCGGGGACTTGTCTAGGGATAACTAAAGTACGTGATTGCAGTTGGATGGAGGGCACACCATAGACATGGGAGGTGTACTTCATGAATTGCTTCATGGAACAACTAGTCTTCTTTGACAACATTACTACTTCAGCAACCCGTAGATTGAGTACAAAGCCATTGGCATCCAATATGTAGCGACATGTGGTCAGTCCAAACCCACTAATGTCCTGCAGTTTGGGACCTGTGATGCAGTCTAGAAAATCCCTCTCACCCATTTCTGCATGAATCCTTTCTCTTACCAAACATGTTAAAAAAACAGCCATATTTCCTAGGTCGGTCACTACAACTTCAGGAAAACTAGTGGAACCAGTTAGCCCTTCACTTATATCCAATTGTGCTAAAGCAATATTACACAAAAATGACAACCAGGAAACCAAATGTACAATGAACAACTTCATTATAAGCTGACTTAGCAACCCCATTTCAATATACAAGATGAAAGGGGAAGTATTTGCCTAACCGTTGCTGTAATGAAACAAAAGTCCACTTAATCTACACTGTGCATAGCCAAGTTGCACACACACACACACACACACACACACACATATACTGACTGGCTTCATTCAGGATCATTTTGTAGTCGCTTTTTGGTGCATTATTGAGTAATCTTCTTAGAATATTCGGATCTAGGATTAAATGAAGAGTTTTGGGAAAGTAGTTCATCTGTTCAAGTTCAGTCGGACTGGTGCCCACAAACAAATATAAATAATTAAAATTATTTGGTGTACTCTTCACCCGAAAAAGAGAGAAAGGGATGGTCCTGCTAGTAGCTGACCCCTGCCAACTTCAAGTTTATCTTGCAGCTTAAAAAGCATAACTAATAAGAAACACTTACTGCGAGCAAAACTAATAAGAAACACTTACTGCGAGCAAAAAGTAATAAGAAAAATATCCCGAGTACCGACTAAAAGAAAAAGTGCGTTGAAGTGACGAGTAATAAATTAAAAGACTTTGTCTTTTCTTGTTATGTTGGAAACTTGTGCGTGTTGATTAATCTATCGGAGTGGGATAACTCGGGAGCAATCTTCCCTTTCAAGTTATCTTTCAGCAATTCCTCCAATCATCGCTTTTAAATTTTCGTCTAATTCAGAAATTTGATCGATTTTATGAGCATCTGGGTTGATTTAAAATGGGGTAAAACCTTTGGGGTATGGTTTTGAAATTCATGGAACTTTGATCCATGCGAAACTCAGACTACTCCTGAAAATGAGGTCGGATTCAGACCCATTTTTTTGCCTGAAAAACAGGTCTGTTTGCTCCCGAGTTAGCCTACTCCTTAATCTATCCACTCATAGACATACTACTTGCTTGTGAGATAACATTTTGGCACATCATACATATGGAGCTTCTGCATCAAAGTAGATCTGAAATGGGCCTGTTTGCTCCCTAGTTAGCCTACTCCTTAATCTATCCACTCATAGACATACTACTTGCTTGCGAGATAACCTTTTGGCACATCGTACATATGGGGCCTCTGCATCAAAGTAGATTTGAAATACATTTTTTTCCATTCAGTAGATATTATCTACCGCGCAACAACCCACTTATTAGAGCCAACAATATACCGCTTGCTACCCAACATTGAATGTTGCGGTAAGTGGTATATATATCACTAGATCTATCCCAACATATATACCAAAATGATCGTTATCCAATGGTGTATATACCACCTACCACAACTTTCAATGTTGCATAGCAATTGTATATTGATCGCCTATTCATTAATGAGTTGTTGCATGGTCCAACCATGCAACAACCATCTACACATGTCATGCATGCATCGTCCATCCATCAACGTATCAATTCTTGTGACCAGATCTCATGCAAGTTGCATTGATATCCAGAGGTCCCATGGTTAGCTGATGAAGCCACCCAACTCTCGGGTATAGACAAAAGGGTACAATCCATATCAGAACAAGTAAATTGGACAAATACAGCCCTAAGAGGAATGGCTGCACATACGTTTGTGATCAATGATTATGGTAGAAAAGGGAAAATAAGACACCTACAAGTTTCTACAAACACAATAGTCCAATCTATAAATCAGATAAACGACAAAGTAGCAGATATCAACGATCGTGTTGGAAAAACACAAAACATGGTCATACAAAAAACTGAAGATTCTGCAAAGAACCATGAAGAACTAATGGAAGGATTAGGAGAAGCCTTCTCAGTCATCGGAAAAACTCTGTTAGAGATCAAACAAAAGGATACTACTCCTGAAAAACCAATTCCCCAATCCTTTATTCTCCCAAAATCTCCAATTTCCATCATTTCCCTTGTATATAACCCCGAAGAAAATTCAATCAAAAAGAAATTTCCAGTTCATTTTCCAAAAGAGAAACCTCAACCCTCTTCTTCCAATCCAAACCTATCTTTGGTTTCTATCCAAAGACCTTCCTATGAAAATATCCCTCATCATTTTAATAGACCTCTTGCACCTGACCTTTTAGGAAAAGGAAAAATGCCTGAATCCCAATCATTTGTAGAAGACTGGTTCCCGGAATGGAACATAGATGGTCTATCAGTTGGACAAGTTCACCAACTACTGGACAGAATGTACGTCTCTTATAAAATCATGTGCATGAAAGGGAAAAGTGAAACAGAAGCATGCAAATATTTGATCTAATGCTTCACAAGAACTTTAAGCAAATGGTGAGAAGTCATCTCCTCACCAATAATGATAACAAAGATGGAATCAAAGGTGCTAAGAGACGAACAAGGAGATGTTGTCTATCATCTCAATGGAACTCCTTATAATAATATGATAGGATCCCTGACCACATTAATTCTAGAGCATTGGTGTGGTACTGAAGAGGAATTAGCTGACAAACACGGAATGATATTAATGAATATCAAATGCAGAAAAATGTCAGAATATGAGGAATTCCACAAAGAATGGACCCAAAGAATATTTGAGGTGAAGGATAATCAGAACCTTTTATGGAAACAAGTCTACCTTGCAGCTATCCCTAGTAAGTTCGTAGAATATCTCAAAATGCAAGAGGTATTCAAATTACCTTATGAGATGTATACTTGGGGAGAAATTTATTCTCTTATCACTAAAGCCCTAACAGGACTATGTATAAATATAAAGGTCCATAAGTCTACCCAAAAATTGTCTCACCTTCCGGATAGCAAGTCTATTTGTGAAAAATATGGCTTATACCTAAAAGATCCCATCAAAAGAAGAAGAAAGAAGTTAAGGGCATTCAAAGAAAGGAAACCTCCAAAATAGGGCAGATATGAACAAAGAACTCATTATTATAGACTCAAAGACATTAAATTGAAAACAAAAGTCTATCTATCAAACAAAAATAGAAACTGTTGGCACATATCATATCCGTCCTCCCAGGTCACCGAGTGTGGACTATAGTTGTCCCACTGGACCTTGACCTGATCTACTGTTTGACGTCGTAGCTGTCGAACGCGATGATCCAAGATGCGGATTGGCTCAGCAGTGAGCACCCCCTCACTCGATACCTGCAAGGAACTCAAGTCAATAACGTGTGTAGGATCACTAATATAATGTCTCAAAACAAAAATGTGAAAAACATCGTGCATACGCCTCAAAGAATCAGGCAAGGCTAGTCGATAGGCCATGAGCCCCTTTCTTTCCACAATCTCGAAAGGTCCCACGAACCTAGGAGAGAGTTTATCTCCCTTTCCAAAATTGATTTAACTCTTATGCGGTTTAACTCACAAGAAGACTCGACCACCAACCTCGTAACTACGGTCGACACGGTGCACGTCAACATAACTCTTCTGTCGATCCTGCGCTTCCTTAATCCTTTGTCTTATTGTTTGCATTTGCTCTTCCATTTCTTGGATCACTTCTGGTCCCACCAGGACCCTATCCTCAAGCCGATCCCAACTCAAATGTGTTTGACATAGTCGCCCATAAAGAAACTCAAAAGGCACCATCTTAATGGTGCTTTGGTAACTGTTGTTATAAGAGAATTCCACTAGTGGAAAGAATTCTTCCCAATTCTTTTGTTGGTCCATTACGTACATGTGCAACATGTCTTCCAAGGTCTAGTTCGTTCGTTCGGTCTGCCCATCAGTCTCCGGGTGATACGCAATACTGAAGTTAAGTTGGGTTTCCAAGGCCTCTTGGAAACTCATCCAAAATCGTCTAGTAAACACCGATCCTCGATAGATAGTGAGAGTATGGGGGGTCTATTTCATGGTCTATATCAAGCTCTAGGTCATCATCTAATTCTATATCTATCTCTATGTCGTGGTCTTGGTCTTGGTCATGGTCTATGTCAAGCTATAGGTCATCGTCTAAATATAGCTCTAGCTCTATGTCGTGGTCTAGGTCATGGTCTATTTCTATTTCATGGTCTACATCATGGTCATTGTATAGGTCTAGGTCATGCTTCAGGTATTTCCATGTCTAGGTCTTGCTATGTCTAGGTTTGGGTCTAGGTCAAGGCCATTTCTTTCCTTGTGCTGCAGAGAGAGGAAGAAAGAGAGTGTGATAGGGGGAGAGAAAAAGAAAAAGAGAGTGAGGGACAGGGAGATAGAGAGGGGGAGGTAGAGAGTGAGAGGAAGGGGAGGAAAAGAGGGAAGGGGGGTCAGATAGATGAAAAGAGAGAAAGGTGGGGAGAGTGGGGGAGAGATGGGGATAGATGGAGTGAGAGAGCGGGAGTTATATGCAAGATGTTAAGATAGAATGGGATAGAGATGGATTGTTTGAGAGTGTGATAGGGTGGGAGAGGAAGACTAAGAGGGGGGGTTAGAGAGAGAGAGAGTGTGTGAGAGTGAGATTAACAATAGTGAGAGAGAGAAAGAGGTGGTAGATGTAGGAGACAAAGAGGGTAGAGATAATGGGAGGGAGGGACAAAGGGGAAGACAAAGGAGGAGAGAGACATAGAGAGAGAGGAGGAGACTTGGAGGGGGAGAGAGAGAGAAGGGGGGTGGGGAGGGGAGGGAAAGGGAGTGAGGAGGGAGAGAAATAGATGGATGGAGAGAGAGAGGGATAGGGAGAGAGAGTCGAAGAGGTGGGATATAGAGAAGGATTCAAACATTTATTGTGAATAAAGAATATCGAATCAACTATAAGATTATCCTTATATTAAAATAAAAAAGAAGAATCAACGTACCATAATCATCATTAAATCGTGTGAGATCATTATTAAACCATAGGTGAATGGTCATATCCATAAAATATAATTATAAAACAAGAGGTATAGGCATACTTCACTTAGGATTGGGTGTGCATGGGGTTAAGGGTAGAGTATAGGTTATGCGTAGGCTTAGATGGAGCTAGGGGGGTCTAGGTGATGGTATAGGTCTAGTTCATGGTCTAGATCATGGTCATGTTCATATAAGTACTCATATAAGTAATCCATTGGAAGAAGAAAAAAAATTTAACACTCACCTTATAGGTGAGGTTACATTTCTTTGTTGCACATATCCTTTATTCATTGTGAGACATGCCTCACCTTTAGATGGGCAGAGAGAGAGAGAGGTAGAACTAGGGGCAAAGAGAAGGAGAGAGAG
>ML778292.1:17014-29608 GCA_009831015.1 Picea engelmannii
AAAGATCTGAATATTGATATCCAAAAATGTGTTCACGTGATAGATCTGAAAATCTGAATACAAAAGAATGTGTTCACGTGATAGATCTGAATCTCTCATCCCAGCTTCCAACCAGTTCCATTGGGAATAGGAGATAATTGCTAATTGCTTAATTATAAATATAAATAAAATAAAAAATAAGATGTACGATCAATTTTCCATGTAACAGGTGGATAAATTTTCCAAGTAACAGGTGGAAGGGAAATCGAAATTCCAAGCTTGTTGTAACAGCTGTCGGCAAAAGTACGTTGATTCCACATAGAATATACAGCTTGTTAAGTAATATTGAGCAATATTAAGTAACAGCTAGCAATATATATAGCTTGTTAAGCAACATTGGATATTAGAATAGGTGAAATATAAACAATGTATATATTGTTTAGGTGTTGGTTAGTTTTACTTTTTGGGTTTTTTTTGGTAGAAATTGGTAGGGTCAAGTAAATTTGAACAAAATCTGCACTGGGATTATACAAACTCGAATTATTCAATCATTCATCACCAAATTTCCAACAAAATCAATTTGAAAAAATGATAAAAAAACCCCAAAAAAATTTCCAAGACTCACAAAGGACGCAACACCCATTGTAATCTTTTGTAAAATTATGATGGAATCTGTAAAACCGCTGATGGCATCTACAAAACCGCTGATTCAAACGATTTTCGTACCGATGGCATCTACAAAACCACTGACTCAGAAGGATTTTCGTACAGCGGTAGATCGGTTAAATTAGGAAGCCAACGTTTAAAAAACAGGCTGCCGTGTTTGAAATGTGGAGTACGCTGGAGCTTCAGCCTATCTTGGCAGGACGGATTCCCAACGGTACTATTTGCCTGCAATATATTAACTGCCTGCTGAGTGGAGAAAAGGGGTAGAGTGAGTGTATGGGCTTTTCTCTCTGAAGGTACATAGAAAATGCAGTACCATTTGTTTAGAACACGCGACCAACCATGCCGAATTCCTTGTCTGTAACCCAGGGTTACGCTTTAGTGGTTTGGCAGAGCACTAACTCGTTAAATAATTTAAAACCCACCTTCATCTGCCATAAACAGGTTCAATTTAACCACCAAAAAAAAAATAGATAAATAATTTAAAAATATAAAAATTATACAATACAAAGTAAAAATTTATGTTGAAGAAGAAATAGGAAGTCAGCTACATTATGGAAAGCTATATACCATGGGCAGGTATAATAAGAGATTACATAATTCTTAAAATATTCTAGAGTAAAATATTTATTTATGTTCATAAGTATTTCTCCCTCTCTTATTTATTCACTAATTTTGTTTTAATAAATTAATAATAAAATTGTAACTATTTATCTTTTTAAAATTAACATTTTATTATTAAATCATTACATAATAATTTTTTTTTTTTAATTTCGTAGTCATTGAGAAAGGACAAGTGACCACAATCCATTCCATTTGTAGAGAATTAATGTGTATCACATGCAAACAAGTGAAAAATAAAATGTTTTTTAATAACCAATCCCATTTTAAAAAAAGAGCTTTTAAATAATTTAAAAAAATAAAAAAATCAATTTATAAAGTTAAATATTTGAAAAAGCCCAAAATTATTTGGGTTTGCATTTATTTCCCTTATTTTCTCATTGTCTCAACAATAAGAAAGAGGTTGGTTTTAATAACTAATTCAATTTTGGAAATTTCTTTTTTAAATAATTTTAAAAAATAAAAAAAATCAACTTACAAAATTAAACATTTGAAAAAGCCCAAATTGTTTTGGTCAACCTTAAGTAATAAAAAGACAGCTACATTATCTAATGCTATATACCATGCTGGTGCTGCAGGTATAATAATATTGATAGTTATATAACACTAGAAAAAAATTGCAACACAACATTAATAACATTATTAATAATATTATAACCTTATTTTTCCTTGAAATCGTTTGTTATGGACATTATGATTATAATTTCTAAATTTTTAAATGTATTATTAATTTATATAAATAATACATAAAAAAAAACATAAGATTAATGCATTAGTTAATTACTACAACTAAATAATAATAATAATGATTATTAAATAATACTAAAATTATAAGAGATATTACTATTACTTATTTTGGACATATCAAAGAAAACATAAAACTGATAACTAAATAATAATAATATTGATAACTAAATAGTAGTAAAAATTATAACACAGACATCACTATTACTTATTTTGAACACATAAAAAAAACTTACTACTTATTTTAGACATATCAAAGAAAACATAAGATTGATGTATTGGTTAACTATTATAACCTAAATAACATTCATAACTATATAATACCAAAAATCATAAGGCAAACATCACTAATCTAGCCCAACCTTAATGGTTTTTGAAACATTTTATCATAAATATTATAATTATAATGTCTATATTTATTGGAGTTGAAATTTTATCTCTACATTATTAGTTTAATTGAGAAAGATAATTACAACTAATCACTAGAAAATGTTAACATTTAGCATATTGTTGAATAAATAAAACAATCATGTCCTTTAAAACGTTTTATCATGAATATTATAATTATAATGTATATATTTATTACATGTTGAAATGTTGTCTCTACATTATTAGTTTAATTGAGAAATGTAATTACATCTAATGACCAAAAAATGTGACCATATTGTTGAATAAATAAAACAATGACACTATGTGAACTAATAAGGCATTGAAATGTGCATTCATAATCATTATACTCATAATCATTAAGAGTATAATGTAAAGAAGTAAGCATTGATAAAAAGAGGTTCAATCTCCATAAAATAAATGAATAGGAAGTAAAAGATGTACTTTTATGTGTAAAGATGAGTTTCTTGACTTAAAAATGAATGGGAGATATTGGAAGAAGAAAAGAGAGAAATGACAGACAAAAGCCTCTTCTTATTCTTCCTATTCATTTAGTGACAATGCAAACATGGAAAAACAATAATTTGTCAACTTAAAAAGTAGGAAATTGAATTAGCTTTCTGAATATGGAACTTTTGTTCATAGAAATTGTGAATAAATATGTGAAATTAATTTTTTTCTAACAATTGTATGTTATTTTTCCAGTAAAATATAAGGTATATGCCTTTGTTCTTGTAGGTGTTGAGTACCTTAGTGATGGAATTTCATTAAAAAAACTTGTATAATTGTAGATAACTTGTTGTTCTAGTGCTGTGTATTTTTTGGAAATTTATAATATTAATTTTATATTTTTTGAAATTATCAAAGTCATTCATTGAAATTACAAGGCCTTTTGTTGGAGGCTAAGATGATCTTAACATGATCAAAATAATTTATTTATTTTTAGATCATAGATATCGGTTTCTAGTGCAACATATATCTCATTCTAGAAATGGTTAAGCCAACAAAAAATTATAGCAGAAATAAGAGAGGTATGCATTCTAAGGTTTTGATATATGCAAAGACAAAAATAGATTAAAAATAGTAAACAATATATATATATATATATATATATATATATATATAATGTGCATAGTCGACTCTATCTATGTATGTAGTTTCGTCAACAACTGAATTATATATCTTATAGAAAAATAACGTAAAAAACAAAGATATAGAGAGGTATTTAAAAAAATGAAGGTTTTTATCAATTTGTAGACCAAACCACTAGGTTTTTCATCCTAAACCTAAATCAGGGGAAACCAAGTCAACATACACGTTGTCAATCCCTCCCCAAAAAAATTGAATTCAAAAGAACATGGATGCATTCTTAAGAGCATGTGCATGTTCCTAAGAGCATGCATGCACTATAGGAACACACACATGTTCCTAAGAGAACACACTCTCTTCTATAACCTATTTCTTATTTTCCATCCCCCATCACCCCTCCCCTCTCTCTCTCCTACATCTGCTCCTTTCTCTCTCTCTCTCCCTCCCACTCTCCCCCTTTTCTCTCTTTACCTCTCTCTACCTCCCTTCCCTCTTTACCCCCCCTTCCTCTCACTCTCTTTCTGTCTACCCCCCCTCTTTGTCTCCCTCTCACTCTCCTTCTCTCCTATACATGGTAAGACCTAGACATGACAACACCTAGACATTGCAAGGNCCTCTTTCTCTATTTCTCATTCTACCTCCATCTCTATCTCTCTCCATCTCACTCTCGACCTCTCTTATTCTCTAGTTGGCTCTCTCCCTCCCTCCCCTTCTTTCCCTCCTCCTCTCTCTCTAACATATCCTTTATACCTCCCTATGTTTCTTTCTCTCTCCCACTCTCACACTCTCACACACTCACTCTCTACCACCCTCCTCTCTCTCTCTCTCTCTCTCTCTCTCTCTCTCCTACATGTACCATCCCTCTCCTACTTCTCTCTCTCTACCCCCCTCTTGTTCTCCCTCTCCCACTCTCTCCCACTCTCAAACACTCACTCTCTCTCTCCCTCTCCCTCCCACTATTTCTTCTCTCTTTCTTTTTCCTACATCTACCCCACTCCCCCTCACTTTGTATCCTCCTCCCTCTTTATCCCCCACTTTGTTCTCTTTCTCTCTTTACCACTTTACCACCCTTTTATCTCTCTCCCCCCTTCCTCTCACTTTCTCTCTCTCTCTTTCTACTCCCCTCTTGGTCTCCCTTTCCCTCCCTCTCACACTCTCAAACAATCCCTCTCTACCTCCCTTCTCTCTTTACCTCTTGCATCTATCCCTCCCTCTCTCACTCCATGTATCCCCCTCCGTCTCTCTCCTAGACTCTCCCCCCTTTCTCTCTTTTCATCTATCTACCACCCTTTCCTATCAACCTCTCTCTCTCTCTCGCTCTCTCTCTCTTTCTCTCACACTCTCTTTGTCTTCCTCTCTCCCCTTCTCACACTTTATTTCTTTATCTCTCTCCAACCCCCTCTATATCTTCCTCTATTTGACTCTCACACTCTCATACTCTCTCTCTCTCTCTCTCTCTCTCTCTCTCTCTACTACCCTTCTATGTATTCCTCTCTCTCCCTATCAAACTCTCACACTATAGCAAGTTTGGTACATCGCAAGGAAAGAAATGGTCTTGACCTAGACATGTCAATACCAAGACCTATACCTAGACATAGAAAGACCTAGACATGGAGAGAACTAAACCTAGACCTGGACCTGGACCATAGACCATGACCTAGACCTATACTATGACCATGGCATTGACCATGACATAGATCTAGAGATAGACATAGAACATGGCCTAGACCATGACATAGACCTATATCTAGGCCTATACCATGACCTATACCTATAACATGACCATGACAATTACCATGACCTATACCATGAACTAGACCTAGACCATGACCTAGAGCTAGACCATGACCTAGAGCTTGACCTAGACCATGACCTAGACCCCCTTAGCTCCATATGGACCTAGGAATAACCGATAATCTACCTTTAAGCCCCTCTAATCCCAATCCCTAAGTGAACTATGCCTATACCTCTTGTTTAATAATGATATTTTATGGATATGACCATTCACCTACGATTTAATAATGATTTCACATGGTTTAGTGATGATTATGGTACGCTGATTCTGCTTTTTTATTTTAATATAAGCATAATATTTTAGTGGACTCAATATTCCTTATATGGAATATTTATCCTTCTTTGAATGTTTTTCTTAATTTGTTTTAAATCATTTTATCTTTCACATTTCTGAACTTTTTGGTGATTTTATTTGATTTCATTTTCAGGTTTTCTCATGTCTCTATAGGATTTCCCATTGTTTAATTCTGTATTATAAAAATTCCATGATTGATATTTTTTCTTATGATATTGACATAGATTATGTATTAATAGAAAAATGATCTATTTTTATGTTCTTCAATATTAGACTATTATCGTAGGCCATTTATATCCTGGCAACACGAGTAAAAGGTTAAATTTCATTGATTTTCTATTATTCACAATCTGTGTTCGACATGCCCTAGATTATGTATGATGGATCAATTATCTATATGTACTCTCACACACACTCTCTCTACCCCCTTTCTCCCTCCCTCTCTCCAACTCCATCCCACTATTTATTCTCTCTCTCTCCTACATCTACCATCTCTCTCCCACCTCTCTCTCTATACCCCCCCTCTTGTTCTTCCTCTCCCACCCTCTCACACTATCAAACAATCCATATATACCCCCTTCTCTCTTTACCTCTTGCATCTAACCCTCTCTCTCTCACTCATTGTATCCCCCTCCCTTTCTCTGCCCCACTCTCCCCACCTTGATCTATTTTCCTCTATCTAACCCCCCTTCCTCTCACTCTATATCTCTCTCTATCCCCACTCTCTGTCTCCCTCACTCTCACACACTCTCTTTGTCTTCCCATCTCCCCCTCTCACACTCTCTTTCTTCCTCTCTCTCCACCTCCCTCTCTACATCGCAAGGAAAGAAATGGAGTTGACCTAGACATGTCAATACCTAAACATAAAAAGACCTAGACATGGAAATACCTAGACCATGACCTAGACCTATACGATGACCATGATGTAGACCATGACATAGACCTAGAGCTAGACCTATACCATGACCTAGATCACAACATATATCTAGATCTATACCTAGACAATGACCTAGACCTATACCATGACCATGAACATTACCATGACCTAGACCATGATCTAGACCCCCCTAGCTCCATATAAGCCTAGGCATAACCTATACTCAACACTTAACCCCCTGCAGACTCAATCTGTAAGTGCATTATGCCTATACCTCTTGTTAAAGGCCCCACAACCCATGCACCCACATATTGGTGCTCTAACAATTGTTCTATGCTTCAAAACACTTTCCATCATAAGCCATTAGGTCCTAGTTGTACCCAAACCCCTATACATATTTATTCATAAATATTTTTAGTCTACAATAAATTCTATATCCTTTGCATTGTGACTTGAAATCCTTGAGGTTGAGCACTCATCCCTACCTAGCAAGAACGCATGCAAGTTCCTAGAACACTCATGAGATTTAGTGTGCACGCATTATAATAATGCACGTGGACTCCTTCTGGGAAGTTTTATGTCCTAAGAAAACTCCTCAACCTTATTTATCTCAAAAAATAAAAAAAAGCATGACATCTACATGCAAAAATAGAAATAACATACAAGTTTTTGTTCTTTTTGTCTTGTTTTCTAATTCATAGACAATTTTGTGATATTGCAAGACAATTGTGGGAAGAATTGGAAGACAAATTTGTGCAAGTGGAATTGGAATTGTCGGTTGTGTCTTCTTGTGTAATAGCAAGACAAATTTTTCCAATTGGAATTGTCAGTTGTGTCTTCTTGTGTAATAGAAAGAAAAAATTTCCCAATTGAAATTGTTAGGTGTGTCTTTGTGTGTAATACCAAGACAAATTTGTCCAATTGGAATTGTTAGTTGTGTCTTCTTGTGTAATACCAATACAATTTTTTCCAATTGGAAATGGAATTGTTAGTTGTGTCTTCTTGTGTAATACCAAGACAAATTTATCCAATTGGAATTGGAATTGTTAGTTGTGTCTTCTTGTGTAATACCAAGACAAATTTGTCCAATTGGAATTAGAATTGTTAGTTGTGTCTTCATTTGTAATACCAAGAAAAATTTGTCCACTTGGAATCAGAATTATTAGTTGACATCTTGTCTAATACCAAAAAACAATTGTGGTGGGGTGATTGGAAGCCAATTTTTCTCTTTAAATATGGGGAATCGATGGAATTGAGATAGAAATTCCTCGAGGAAAAAATCCCCATTGAAAAGGTAGAAGAAGAAAGAGAAAAGGTAAAGTTACATATGTCAAAGCATAGGCTTTCAGAAGAGGGAATGTTGTTGTTGTTTCTCCTCCATCACCACAAGAAAAACACAAGAGTTCAGTAGATACCAATCCAATTAGTATCTCATCAAGACAAGTTGCTATGGATGACCAGGCGATGGAGGATTTTCTTGGAGTTAATTATACAATGGATGAAATTAGAGAGGCAATTGGTGCACAACATTATGGTGAAGAAGTTATTGTGGTGCAACCTCTTGTTGGACTGTCAAACATTCCATAAACTAGTTATGAGCATGTCCACTATTCTACCATAATTGATCTTCCAGTGATTGAAGGAGAAAGAACACAACGTTGTTAACTCCATAGTAGGGAGGTCAAGAGTTCCAAAATAAGGGTTCATAATCCCTACCTAGATTGAGCATTGTGCAACAAAGAACTCATAAACACATTTAGGTGGATGAAAGTGGTATAGAATCACTTGACGGTAAGTAACCTAACCGTACTATTCTTTATCATTCTTATAAAATCATTAAAGCATGTTTTGAATCAAAATCTGATGCCGCTAAATGTCAATTATTTTTGGCTTTGTTAGATTTTTGAAGTTTGACAGTTGTTAGGAGAATTTTAGGCATTAAAACAGTCAAAAGTTTAGAAAACAGTCATCATATTATTAGAAACCTTATGGATGTTTTTCAAAGAATTGGTAAGAAATATTATTCTGAATATTGTAATGTATCCCAATGTGTTTTGTCACAATCAATTGTTAGCAAGATCACAAGAAAAAAACATTTTCTCCAATAAACCTCTCATCCCATGAAATGAAATATAAAAACCCTTAGAAAGTATTCTAATAGATGAGATAACCTCAACACAAGTGGCCCAATATATTTTTGGGCCTTCACTAGTAGGCTACCTTGTTCTGACATGAACTTAATTGGAGTAGTTAAGGGACCGTTAACCCAATATTAAACACTTTTTTGACATTACACAGACAGAATTGTATGAGAGATTTAGAACAATACATAGTTCACTTAACTTGGACCAAATATCTTTCTATAAATACAAGCCTTGGTATGTTCAAATAAAAACAATTTGTAACACATGTTGTTCTAAATATCACATTGAGTATGGTTATTACACACACAAACACACATATATTTCGTATATTGCATAACACCCTTTTGCAGTAATGTAGTATACCTAGGGTGGTAATATGAGAGGTACCCAATGGGAATAAGGTTATGTATTATTAGTGAAGGCCATTCAATGTAAGGTGGACTAGGTCCACTATAGTATTAAATAAGGCCCACTATCGTAGTTAGATATAATAAATAGGCTTTATAGATAATTCCTTCTCTAGAATGTTCCTAGAAGATAGAGAATGCTATATAAAGAAGTGTAAGAAATGTATTGCAATATGGTGAAGAATATTGTATTTGTACAAGTAAGTATTGTTTTGGAGTGGATTCCTTCGATAGGAAATAATATATGGTGGTACCCTACCTCAAGGGTTTTGTTTACGTTCTTATGTTCAATATTATGGTGAATGGTTTGGTTTATTCTTGGTTATTTCGGAATTTATATTTTCATATCTATTGAGGTATATAGAATTTGGTATCGGAGCTCTTTCTTTGGCCAAAGAAGGGAAGAAATTGTTGGTTCTTTTTACATATTTTTAAAGGGAAAAAAGGTAGTGGCACACTTCAAACTCCATTATGAAATTTTCTTCTTTAAATTTGTAGAATCAATTTGGATATTTTAATTCCTCTCAGAAAAATACCCAATTTAATAAAAAACAAATCAGTCGAAATGAAGTTTGGGAAGTAAATTTATCAGTGTTTTAAATTTGGATATTATTAAAGAATATATCAAAATTATAAAGTCATTGTGGGGCAACCGATGGTGAGCTTGGGTATAGATGATTTTATGGGATGATGCTAGTATATGGTGGAATGGAGTTTAATCTACAGAGATTCATGCACTTTTAGATAAAGAATATGAGAAATTGTTTTTGGACAAGTGATATCGTGCCAATATTAAGGATAAAGACTACACCAAGGGTTTATTTTCATATGACAACTCTATCTTACAAGTTCAGGGATGTCTTCAGAAAGAAAATATCATTGTTACCATAACCATTAACACTAGCTGCCATGAATATTTTTATCAATGTTTAGTTGGTGATCCGTCAGATCTTTTAATGACTTATGGTTGAGTTTTAATTTTGCATGCGTTATTTAACCATTTGAGAAAACTTAGTGAAGAATGAGGAAAGAAGAGGAATTATGACATCCATATATACATTTGCAGATTTGAAATGAAAGAATTAACATCAAACCATAACATGCAGATTGATAACAGAGTTCATCACAACTTTGCCTATGTTTCCGGGCCTTTTCTCTGTGGGAGAGGCTTCTTTGTTTATGTTCAAATGCTCAAAAGTACATCGCTGCAATGCCAAATGGCTACAAGACTGATCTGGTCATGTTCTTCCAAATCTCTAGAACCATGCAAAGAAAACGACACGCAAAATGGACGTCCGGAGCTCCCAGAAATGGTCTGACAACGTCTCCTCTTCAAAAGCTTCTCTGCATCAAAATGGCTTTGGCTTGGCTTCTCTTAGCATAATTCTGCTCTGAATGCCCCCTCATGGCCTCAAACAGGCCTGGGTTATATAGATGGGAATTTGGTTGCTCATCTCCAACTTCCTCCAAGAATTTAGGCTCCAAAACTGCCCAGTAACTCCCAAAAATGGAGAAAATTAATTAAAAATAGGCTTAATTACAATTAAAAACCAAAAAATTGTTATAAAACCCACTTTATAGTTAAATTTGGGCATAAGCCCCCTTTTTCCCAGCGCGTGCCCCCTTGACAGGGTCATATGGGTTCATATGGCCAAGCGCTAGCCCAAAGGGCTAAGCGCTGGCCCCTCTCCATTCAATACTTTGCAATATATTTCATATTGTAGGTTTTATATCACAAGCAATAATTTGGTGTATTGGCAAAAGACCATTTCTTAAGGTGTTGGGCTTGGTGGTCGTCATGGGTTCAAATCCCATGGACCCCAAAAACAATTTTTGAAACATGCCACTTCAACTGATGACTGGGTGCCACGTGGCTGCCCATGACTGGGCCACGTGGCATCTCCCCATTTGACGGATTAATGCCATTTGTCAGTTATTGACTGGTCCAGTTGCCTGCGACATGTCTGCCTTGTCAGAGAACCTGCCCAATCACCATCAGCTAGAGAGTGCCACATCATCTCCTGCACAGTCAACATGTTGATGTCATCAGCATTGAATTTTTGACCAGTTGACCTTTGACTTTTTACCTGTTTGGGCTTCCGATTAGAATGCGATAACTTTTGCATACGGAGCCCGTTTGACAAAGTAAATATACCATCGGAATTAGGAAGATGAGACGGACGCAATGTTGTTGGTTTCGTTGGATTCTGAGAACTTTAATTTTTGAGCATTTTTCAAGCCCTATCAAGCTTCTGGATCCATTTTCGGATCACACCTCCCCACAATAAGGCCTTTTGGTCCCTAAAAGGTTACTGACCAGTCAACAAGCTCGGGATAGTCCACCCGGATTTCTCTCTGTCTCTGAGCTCTGTCCTGTGCACCTGTCTCATCAAGATCAACTGTAACACAATCATGACAACTGACAGTGTATTGTTATCCATTTGAACCCTGTTACATCTTACTGAAGCCACTATCATCCATGTAGAAAACATTGCTAATGACAACATAAAAAAGATGACTGTAAATGAACTGATATACTTAAAATATCTGCATGACATGAGCTTATCTTGAAGCAACTTATGATTGATTTTCCATTCAACAACCATATTTTGTTCTTGCTTAAGGTCAATTACTTCATTTGAAACAATTATTGGTTTGTTGCATGCTTGCACTGAATTCATTAATTATTCCATTGTTTGAAGTGTTTTATTTGCTTTAACATGATGAGCATGAACCACATAATCATGACCTGCTTTAGTGAATTGATATTGATTCTTTGTCCTGTAGAAGATTGCCTTACAATCAAATAAGTATGGACTACCTAAGATCATTCCACATTCTCTTAACGACACAACATCACAGGTTACTTCGTCCACATACTTAGATGAAATTGCAAATTTGATTGTGCACTGTTTCGTTATGTGCATTTGATGATGATTGCTTATCCATTTAAGTGTGTAAGGCTTATGATGAGTTTGTGTTTTTAATCCCAATTTCTTAACCAATTCTTCTGAGATTAGATTAGATTGAGATCCACTGTCGATTAATGTTTCTATCTTAGTGTGTCGCATGATTACCCTTATATGAAACAAGTTGCTTCTACAATCAATCTCTTCACCATTTTTACCTGTCATACCAACCAATGAAATCTTTGACTCATCACCTGAATCCGATCCCAAGTCAATGGGTTTTGATGTCATTGCCACTGTTTGCATTCCCTTATTTTCTTTGAACCACTTTGGCCTCTTCTCGGGATGCAACTGCCAACATCTGTCCTCATCATGTCCCTCTTTCTTGCAATGCTTGTAAGAGGGATTTCCTTCCTTCTTTGACACTGCATTTGCATTCTTTCCATTGCCATGCCTTTTCCTTTTGTCCTCTTTCCTCGAAGACGACGATTCCCCTGACACACCTGCCTTCCCTGCTTCAATATACGTAGCTTGAACAAAAACCTCATCAAGGTTAGTGGGTCCAAACATGAAAACAATGTTTCTAATATGCGTAGGCAAACCTCCTATATACTTCATAAGGGTTTCTTGTGTTTGCAAAGGAATGTCTAACATTAATGCCATTTTTCTAAATCCATCGGTG
>ML778292.1:29850-79184 GCA_009831015.1 Picea engelmannii
AACAATGGCATTTCATGTTTATTCTTATGAACATTTTTCTTTCCACTAGATTTAGAACTTGAACTTGAAGAAGAAGGAGAAGAAGGAGGTGTTGATGGAGGTGAAGGAGGAATCTGAGGATGGTCCTCTTCCTCTTCCCTTTTTCCCTTTGAAGAATCACCCAAAACTGGTCGCTTCCGTTCCAAGTAATCTTCGTACAAGACTTTCACCATCTCCAACATGGCAAGGAATGTTTTTCAGAACTCTTTCTCATCTTGAGAAATCCCTTCTTTCGATGCCATCTTCTCGCTGTGAGAAGCTCTTTTTCTCAATCCAATTAATGGATTCTCTGCAACAAGCTTGCCTTCACCACGCTGTAGCTTTTCCCTGGTTAACATGCAACTCAAATCCAAACGTCAACTAGCTTTGATACCACTTGATCCGTCAGATCTTTTAATGACTTATGGTTGAGTTTTAATTTTGCATGCGTTATTTAACCATTTGAGAAAACTTAGTGAAGAATGAGGAAAGAAGAGGAATTATGACAGCCATATATACATTTGTAGATCTGAAATGAAAGAATTAACAACAAACCATAACACGCAGATTGATAACAGAGTTCGGCACAACTTTGCCTACGTCTCCGGGCCTTTTCTCTGTGGGAGAGGCTTCTTTATTTCTGTTCAAATGCTCAAAAGTACATCACTGCAATGCCAAATGGCTACAAGACTGATCTGGTCATGTTCTTCCAGATCTCTAGAACCATGCAAAGAAAATGGCACGCAAAACAGACGTCTGGAGCTCGAAGAAATGGTCCGACAACATCTCCTCCTCAAACGCTTCTCTGCATCAAAATGGCTTTGGCTTGGCTTCTCTTAGCATAATTCTGCTTTGAATGCCCCCTCATGGCCTCAAACAGGCCTGGGTTATATAGCTGGGAAGTTGGTTTCTCATCTCCAACTTCCTCCAAGAATTTAGGCTCCAAAACTGCCCAATAACTCCCAAAAATGGAGAAAATTAATTAAAAATAGGCTTAATTACAATTAAAAACCAAAAATTGGTTATAAAACCCACTTTATAGTTAAATTTGGGCATAATCCCCCTTCGGCCCAGCGCGCGCCCCCTTGACAGGGTCATATGGGTTCATATGGCCAAGCGCTAGCCCAAAGGGCTAAGTGCTGGCCCCTCTCCATTCAATACTTTGCAATATATTTCATATTGTAGGTTTTATATCACAAGCAATAATTTGGTGTATTGGCAAAAGACCATTTCTTAAGGTGTTGGGCTTGGTGGTGGTCATGTATTCAAATCCCATGGACCCTAAAAAAAAATTTTGAAACATGCCACTTCAACTGATGACTGGGTGCCACGTGGTTGCCCATGACTGGGCCATGTGGCATCTCCCCATTTGACGGATTAATGCCACTTGTCAGTTATTGACTGGTCCAGTTGCCTGCCACATGTCTGCCTTGCCAGCGAACTTGCCCAATCACCATCATCCAGAGAGTGCCACATCATCTCTTGCACAGTCAGCATGCTGATGTCATCAGCATTGACTTTTTGACCAGTTGACCTTTGACTTTTTCCCTGTTTGGGCTACCGATCAGAATGTGATAACTTTTGCATACGGAGCCCGTTTGACAAAGTAAATATACCGCCGGAATCAAGAAGATGAGACAGACGCAATGGTGTTGGTTTCATTGGATTCTGAGCACTTTCATTTTTGAGCATTTTTCAAGCCCTATCAGGCTTTTGGATCCATTTTTGGATCAGTTGGTTAATCGATTGCAAGTTCTTGCAAATAATATTCAAAGCACAAAGGTTGAGGGAGAAAATGTTCATATTCTTAAACATTTGAAAATCACTATGGATAAATATGTGTTGCATTTTGATTTTCATGCAATAGATATGGATGATGTGGATTTTTTTTAGAATATCCTTGGATGAAATCAATTGGTACAACTAATATTAATGTGCAAAAGAAGTTTCTAAAGATTTGGTATAAGAAAAATAAAATCACATTGTAGGATGTGTTTCTTAGTAAGCAAGACGAGCCTATAGGGGGAAGCAAAGAAGATACTACAAAATATACATGAGGAGATGAAGAAAAGACACAGGAAGGAAACAATGAAGAAGCTAAGGAGGTGATTGAATCAAGGGAAGAATGTGTTGCAGATTTGAAGAACAAAGAAACAACTCCTAGAGTTGTTATGTATTTCCATCCACATCATATCGAGAAACAACAGTCATCAAGACAAGGGTGTGAGCATCACCACATTTATGCACCAACAGAGAACTAGAAAGACAACTAATTAAGAGGTGCATGGAGGCCTACCAACACTACAGGAAAACATTAGGCGAGAAAATTGATCCCAGGGCAACACCAACATGATGCGAAGAAAGGGGTAAAAGAAACACCTGGACATCATGTTCGTCTTCCATTAGGATGGATGGATGGTCATACTTGGTACAAGTTGGCTACAATTATTAGTTGGTCATATTGTATGGTCTCTTCTCATGTTTTGAGAATGAAACATGTTTAAGGGGGGTGGAATGTAGAATACATGGGAGGTACCCAATGGGAATGGGGTTATGTATTATTAGTGGAGGTTATTCATTGTAAGGTGGACTAGGTCCACTATAGTGTTAAATAAGTCCCACTATGATAGTTAGATATAATAAATAGGATTTCAAGAAGATTCCTTCTCTAGAATGTTCCTATAACATTGAGAATGTTATATAAAGAAGTGTGAGCAATGTATTGGAGGATGGTGAAGAATATTGTATTTGTACAAGCAAGTATTTATTGGGAGTGCATTTTTTCCATAAGGAATAATATATGGTGTTACCCTACCTCAAGGGTTTTGTCTACATTCTTGTGTTCAATATTTTGGTGAATGGTTTGGTTTATTCTTGGTTATTTGTAAAGTTATATTTTCAGATCTACTGAGGCATATAAAAATTAATGATTAGTTATATTGTCTTCGTTGTCATCTAGAGAATTTATTCACAACATCTTGTGTACAAGGTTAAAGGTTTGTACATTTTATCAAAAATATTTTTTAGATGGGACATGCCCCAAGTGTAGTGGAATGTCATTAATGAACAAGTGCATCCATGTAAGTGATGAGTATGATTTGGGGAGGAAGGAGGTTTCCTTCCAAAGCTTTAAATATGTCGCATATGATACATATGAAGGGAATGAAATAAAAAAGTTAAAATTGGTGACTTCCCAGGTATGATTATGTTACTTCATGAAGGACTTCGTCGAAAAGACATGAGAATATGTTCAACATGTCCATGTGGCTCAATGGCAGGACAAACATTTTAGAATATATAGAGTTGAATTTTCTATTGGTACTGTCTTAGCAATGGTTTGTTTTGCTAAGAACTACACCCTTCAACCACAAAATAAAATTCAAAGCCAACATTATCACTCAAAGAAGGTCAACATAATGGTCCATATCACATACATGCATGGGTCGGATAATAATGAAGAAAACAAATTTATATTGAAGGAGTATCACTTCTACATAAGAGATTATTGGTTCCATGACTTAGCCTACGTACAACATTTATTTCAGTTTTTTTACAATCACCTTAAGGAGAAGAACATGCATATTGATCAACATTGGATTTAGTCAGATGGTTACACAGGTCAACTAAAAAATGCTCGTGTATTTCAATGGTTTTGTATGTTGCAAAAAAAACTCAAGGTACCACACATTTGAAACTATTCTGAGTCCGTGAACAAGAAAGGGGAGCATGATGGAACAATCTCATGCGTATAAAGAGCGTTACACAAGAAATAATTGAAGTTCACATACCACACATTTGGAACTATTTCGATTCTTGGCACGTGAAAGGGTGTAAGTTTTAAACCTATGAAGTAAAGCAATGCATATAGATTCTTAAGCAAAACAAAAATTAATCAATGGCTCATTCACATAGTACATAGAGATTTATACCGGAAACCCTCAACAAAGAAAACCTTTCTTATATTCATTATATTGAATTTCATCATTCACCATACAATATATATATAATGTTTTTAGGTATTCCGTAGATACCAAAACCCTAATCCCTTAATCCAGGGTTAATTTAGAAAACTACTAAAAATAGAAAAATCCGCTAAAAATAGCAAAACCGCCCAAAAAAATAATTTCGGGGCACTGAGCGTAACCAGGGGGGCCATACCTGCCCCCCATCTGGGACCCCCCTAGGAAGCACCTAGTGCACATGACACAAAGAGCACTACTAGAGGGATCGTCAGACGCAGTTGTCGAACCCGGCGCACCCACACACACACATGCAAAGAATATAACATATACCCAACAAAGGGGAGCATGATGGAGTAGGTGCATGCATAAAAGACTGTTATGAAGGAAATAATTGAAGTTCACAACTACTTTCCTCATTCGATATGCAAAATCCATTGTTGAATGGTGTTCTTCAGTGATGGGAGAGGGAACAAGAACCTATGAAGACCAATCACATAGTAAATAACATGTACATAGATATTTTTTGGAGGTGGTTGATGTAGATCAATTAGAATAGTATGAATGCAAAATAATATAGGGAAATCATGGATTCCATTCAGTTTGAACATTAGAAAATGCAATAGTTGAAATATGGATGAGGAAACTTTCTTGCTTATGTGGTCTATATATTATTAATGAGTATGGCATCATGTATCACTCCCCATTGGTCAATGTATAACTATGTAATTATCCCAGTTAGAGGAGAACCAATAAAATATTTCAATAGATTATGATCGAGTTTCAGATCTCATACCCACATGTTCGTTGAAACCTTCCATTACATTTTGAATAACTAGCATCAATGTTTTATTCTTTGGTCATTTAGTGGACTCATGTGTTGGCACTCCATTTTTTGTAGGAAATATATACAGAGTGGTTTCCCCAAGGCGTAATGAATGGGGCACTAATTGTTGGTTGACACATTTCTTAGATGGAAAGCAAACCCTCATGCGATCAGTAACAAACTCCAAAGGAATTGAAGTTTTTATTGGGTTGATGGTTATTAAAGGAGAATATCTGACACGGGATGGAATAACATGGAAGAAAGGTGGTTATGTATTTCAATATTATAAACTAAGTGAAGAAGTATACCACTTTATTAACTTGTATGTTGGTACAAATCTCCAACTACAAACAACGCCAACTAAGAACTCGTCAAAGGTATGATACTTCTTTCCTTACTTTGAGCATGAGAAGTTAATGGATAACATCAATATTAGAAGTGATAGTGATGGTATAATTGAATTACTATAGGTACGCAAAAGGAATAATTGAACAAATATTTCATATTTATGAATCATTGTAATTCTGGCTTGATTTTATGAATCATATTTATGCATTTCCTTGCTATGGCATGCCATGCCATGGAATGCATTGTCTTTCAATTCCATGTCATGCATTTCCTTGAATTGTCATGCCATACCTTGCCATTCCATGCCATTTCATGTCATGCCTTTCCTTTCCATGTCATGCCATGCCATGATTTTCCATACCATGCCATGGAATGCCTTGAATTTCCATTCCTTGCCTTTCCTTGACTACAGTTTCCATGCCATGCCATACCTTTACTTCACTTGCCATGCCATTTCTTTCCTTTCCATTCCATGCCTTTTCTTTCCTTGATTAGCCATGCCATGCCATTCCTTTTCTTTCCATAACATGCCATGCCTTTCCATTCATTTTCTTGTATTTCATTACCATGACATACCTTTCCATGCCTTGCCTTGTTATGCCATGCCATGCCTTTCCTTTCCATGCCTTAAAATTCCATGCCATGCCATGCCTTCCCATCCCTTGTATTTCCTTTCCATGTCACGCCATGACATGCCTTTCCTTGCCATGCCTTGTATTTCCATGCCTTTTCTTGCCTTGACTTGTCATGCCATGCCTTGCATTACCTTTCCTTGACTTTCCATGTCATGTCTTGCATTGCCTTGACTTGTATTACCATGCCATGGAATTCCATGCCATGTTTTTCCTTTCCTTTCCATGCCTTTCCTTTCCTTGCCATTCCTTTCCTTTCCATGGCACACCATGCCATGCCTTTCCTTGCCTTGACATTCCATGCCTTTCCATGAATTTGTTTACCATGCCATTCCATGCCTTTACTTACTATTATATTCCATGCCATGCCATTCATTTCCTTGATATGCCATGTCAGGCCATTCCATGTCTTTCCTTGTTATGCCATTCCATGCCTTGCCATGCCAACTCAAATTCCAAATGTCCACATGAAATGTTCCCTTCAAGAATGTGCATGCATGCAACCAATCCACATGTGTGAATCCCAAGGTAGCCAACTCCATGTATGAATGTGGAAGATGCCAAGTTGATGGGGAGTCCACAAAAATGTATGTGATCAATGCCTAGCTTTTCCTTTTCTTGTCTTTGATTGCCTTTCTTTCCTAGACTTGCCTTGCCTTCTCCTTGCCTTGTGTTCCCTTACCTTTCCTTGCATTGCCTTGTCTTTCCTTTCCTTTCATTTTCTTGACATGCCACGCCATGCCTTGCCTTGTCATTCCATGCCATTCCTTGTCTTGTCATGCCATGCCTTTCCTTATCTTCACTTTCCATGCCTTTCCATGCCATACTTTTCTATGCCATGCCTTGCCTTTACATTCCATTCCATGCCATGCCATGCCTTGCATTTCCTTTCATTTCCATGCCATGTCATGTGATGCCTTTCCTTTCCTTTCCATGCCATGCCATGCCTTTCCTTTCCATTCCATGCCATGCCATGCCATGACATTCCTTTCCTTTCCATTACATGCTTTGTCATGTCATGTCTTTCCTTTCCTTTAATTTACATGCCATGCCATGTCTTTCCATTCCATGTCTTTCCATGAAATGCCTTTCTTTTCCATTCCATGCTCTGTCATGCCTTACATTGTCTTTCCTTTCCATTGCATGCCATGCCATTCCATTCCTCTCCTTTTCATGAAATGCCTTTCCTTTCCTTGCCATGGATTGTCTTTTCTTGCCTTTCCAATCCATGCCTTGCCTTGACATTCTATGCCTTTCCTTACCTTTCCATACCATGCCATGCCTTTCCATGCCTTTCCTTGCCATTTTCATGTCATGCTATACCTTCTCTTTCCTTACCATGTCAATATCTTCCATGTCATGCCATGTCTAGCCTTACAAGGTCTTAAATTGTCAAACATATTTAATAAGCACTGAGTAAAACCCTAGTTCCGGAGATCCTCTAATAAATGATTTTTCGAGAAAAATAATGATAGTCGAGGGCCCCCACTAGATAAAAACTGGTTCCTCAGATCCAATGCAACTAACGATTCGTCCATCTGATTCCTTCTTTGAGTTTTATCACAAGTTGAAACTTGCGTCCTGAAGCTATTTAGGGACACATTGGAAATTTGGTTCGAGCACATAAAATACAAAAAGAGTAGCGTAGAAGAGTTTTGTAAGAGCCCACACATTTGTTTATCCAAGGCCCACATGACCACACTACCCACAATCTCCTGACATAGTGTTCTTGAAAATCGACCACTTGTTCAAAAATTGCATTATGCCTCAATGAGAAAAAACCTAGTTCCAAAGATCCTCCAACAAACATGTTTTTGGGAAACAAAATGACAATGGAGGGGCCTCAATAGCTAGAAATTGGTTCCTTGGATCCAATTCAATTGATGGGTCATCCATCCGAGTCCTTCTTTGATTTTTATCATGACTTTCAACTCATAACCATGCCTTGCCTTGCCATGCCATGTCTTTCCTTTCCTTTCCAAGACATGCCTTTCCTTTCCATTCCATGCCATGCCATGTCATGCCTTTACTTTCCATTCCATGCCATGCCTTATCATTCCATGCTTTTCCATGCCATGCCTTGCCATGAATTTCCTTGCCATGTCATTCCATATCATGCCATGCCTTGCCTTTCCATGCCATGTCATGTGTTTCCTTCACTTTCCATGCCTTTCCTTTTCATTCCATGTCATGTTATACCTTTTGTTTCCTTGCCTTTCCATGCTATGCCATGTCACAATATCCTTCCCATACCATGTGTTTCCTTTCCTTTACATGCCATGCCTTTCCTTTCCATGCCATGCCATGCCTTGCCTTTCCATGCCATGCCTTGCCTTCCCATGCCACACCTTTCCATTTATTTCCATTCCATGTAAGGCCATGCCTTGACTTTCCATTCCATGCCATGATATGCCTTCCCTTACCTTTCCATTCCATGCCTTGCAATGTCATGTCTTTCCATTCCATGACATGTGTAACCTTACATGGTGTTAAATTGTCAAACACATGTAATACGCATTGAGTAAGACCTGAGTTCTGGAGATACTCCAATAAGTTTTTTTCTGGGAAATGGAATGGTCGTATAGGGGCCCCATTAGATAAAACCTAGTGCTCTGAATCCAATGCAACCAATGGTTTATCCATCCGAGTCCTGGTTTGAGTTTTATCATGAGTTTCAACTTGCTTTCTCAAGCCATTCATGGGCATGTTAGAAATTTAGTTCGGGGGCATAAAATCCAAACCAAGCATCATAACGAAGTTTCATAAGCACCCACACATATATTTTTCCAAGGCCCACACAAACACACTACCCACAATCGCTTGACACAATGTTCTTGAAAAACGAGCTGTTGTTTAGAAATTGTACTATGCCTCATTAAGCAAAACCCTAGTTCCAGAGATCCTCCAACAAACAATTTTCTGGGAAACAAAATGAAAATAGAGGGGCTCCACTAGATAAAACCCAATATTCTGGATCCATTACAAATAATGGTTCTTCCATCCAAGTCCTTCTTTGAGGTTTATCACAAGTTACAACTTGCCTCCTTGAGTCATTCAGGGAGATGTTGACAATTTGTTCTAGGGGCATAAAATCGAAACTAAGAAACATTATAGAGTTCCATAATATCCCTCACACATTTTTGTCCAAGACCCACATGAGCACGCTACCCATAGTCGGTCGACACAATGTTATTGAAAATCAACCTCTTGTTATGAAATTGCTCTATGCCTCATTGAGCAAAACCCTAGTCTTGGAGATCCTCGATCACAATCTTTTTCAGGAAACATAATGAAACAAAATGGTCCCTACTAGTAGAAACCTGATGCCTTGGATCCAATGTAACTAATGGTTCGTCCATCCGAATCAATGTTTTATTTTTATCATGAGTTGCAACTTCCCCCCCTAAGCCATTTAGGGACATGTTGGAAATTTGGTCAGGGGGCATAAAATCGAAACCAAGCAACATAATGAATTTTCATAAGCTCCCGCACATATTTTTGGCCAAGAACCATGTGACCATGCTACCCACAATCTCCCGTCACAATGTTCTTAAAATTCAGCCTCTTGTTTAGAAATTGCACTATGTTTTATTGAGAAAAACCCTAGTCTCATAGATCCTCCATCAAATGCTTTTTAGAGCAACGAAATGATAGTGAAGGGGCCCCAATAGATGGAACTCAATGCCCTAGATTCAATGAAACTGGCGATTCATCCATGTGAGTCCCATTTTGAGTTCTATCAAGAGTTGAAATTCACCTCCTCAAGCCATTCAAGAACATGTCGACAATTTGGTGAGGGGGCATAAAATCCAAACCGAGCAGCATAAACAAGTTCCATAAGCTCCCACATGTTTGTTTGGACAAGGCCCATGTGGCCATGCTAGCCACAATCACCCGACATAGTGTTCTTTAAATTTGACCTTTTGCTCATAAATTGCACCATGCCTCATTGAGTAAAACACTAGTCTCGAAGATCCTCCATCAAATTATTTTCTGAGAAACATAATGATAGTGGAGGGGCCCCACTAGCTAAAACACGGTGCCCCAGATCTAGTGAAACCAACAGTTCATCCATCCGAGTCTTGGTTTTAGTTTTATCGTGAGTTACAAATCGCCTCCTCAAGCCATTCAGGGACATGTTGGAAATTTTGTTCGATGGCATAAAATTTAATTTGAGCAGCATAAAAGAGTTCCTTAAGCTCCTGCACATAATTTTTTCCAAGACCCGCATGAACACACTACCAACAATCTCTCGAAATAATGTTCTTTAAAATCAACCTCTTGTTTAGAAATTGCACTATGTCTCATTGAGAAAAAACCCATTCCTGTAGATCCTCCAACAAATGCTTTTTTAGGAGAAGGAATGAAAGTGGAGGGGCCCCACTACCTTAAACCCAGTTCCCTCAATCCAATGCAACTGACGGTTCATCTATATGAGTCCCAATTTGAGTTTTATCGCGAGTTGAAACTTTCCTCTTCAATCCATTCATGGACATGTTGGCAATTTGGTCTGGGGGCATAAAATACAAATTGAGCAACATAAAAAAGTTCCATAAGCTCCTACATATTTGTTTGGCCAAGGCCCACGTGACCATGCTACCAACAATCATCAGACATAGTGTTCTTGAAAATCGACCACCTGTTTAGATATTTCACTATGCCTCATTGAACAAAACCCTAGTACCAGAGATCCTCCATCAAACACTTTTTCCAGCAATGAAATAGCAACAAAAGGGCCCCACTAGATGAAACCCGATGCCCTAGATCCAATGCAACCGATGGTTCTTCCCTTCGAGTCTCGACTCAATTTTTATCATGAGTTGCAACTTACCTCCTCAAGCCATTTAGGGACATGCTGGCAATTTGGTCCACGGGAATAAAATCCAAACCGAGTAGCATAACATAGTTTTGTAATCTCCCACATGTATTTTTGTCCAAGGCATGTGACCACACTACCCAAAATAACCTGACATCGTGTTCTTGAGAATCAACCTCTTTTCTAGAAATTTCACTATGCCTCATTGAGAAAAAACCTAATCTCGAATATCCTCCATCAAACATTTTTATAGGCAATGGAATGATAGTGGATGGACCCCACTAGCTAAAACCCAGTGCCCCAGATCTAGTGCAACCAACAATTCATCCATTTGAGTCCTAGTTTGAGTTTTATGCGAGTTGAAACTTGCCTCCTCAATCGATTCAGGGACATGTTCGCAATTTGGTTTGATGGCATAAAATCAAATATCAGCAGCATAACGGAGTTCTGTAAGCTCCCACACATATTTTTTTCCAAGGCCCATGTGACCACGCTACCAACAATCGCCCGACACATTGTTCTTGAAAATCAACCTCTTTTTTAGAAATTTAACTTTGTCTCATTGAGAAAAACCCTATTCCCATAGATCCTCCAAAAAATGATTTTCCAGGCAAAGGCATGAAAGTGGAGGAGCCCCACTAGCTTAAACCCGGTGCCCTAGATCCAATGCAATTGACAATTTGTTTATCCTAGTCCTGATTTGAGTTTTATCGTGGTTTGAGTTTTATCATGAGTTTCAACTCGCCTCCTCAAGACATTCAAGGACATTTTGGAAATAGACCTAGACCTAAAACATGACCATGACATAAACCTAGACCTAGACCTAAACCTAAACCATGACCTAGACCTAGACCTAGACCTAGAATAAGACCTATAACTACACCATTACCGTGACCTATACCAGGACATAGATCATGAACTAGACCATGACCTAGACCATGGCAAGACAAGGCATGACAAGGAAAGGAAATTTCTAGGTATAGGTTTAGGTGTAGTTATGGAAATGCAAGGCAAGGCAATGTAAGGAAAGGCAAGGAAAGCCAAGGAAATCCAAGGAAAGACATTATAAGGATGAGAAAATCTAGACATGGAAAGACAAGGCAATGTCTAGGTCTAGGTCTAGGTCTACATACTATATCTTATTAAAAACATTATTGAGTTGAAAGATTATTTTTTATTTCTTTGATTTAAATAAGGCATTAAATGTTGTTTTTCATGCAATCGAAAAGAAAATATGGATCAATAGTATAATTAGACTACACCATAAGGATGGAACATAAACCTATTTAATGACATCGCTTTCTATGTAAATCTTTTTAATTATAATAATTCATGTTTCACAACTATGAAGATACCTAAGTTATATGAATAATGAGAGCTTATGTTATGACATTGAAATTCTCATGCAAGTATTTTTATCTAATATAGATGGGATGACAAGTTGTAGAATTATGTGCTTAATGAATCCTTTGATTGTAATTTTTAGGTATTAAACTTGTTCATTTAGTACAGACATTATTTTTATTAAGAACAAAAAAATGTATGATACATTAATTGCATTGTTTTCTTATTAAATTAACTTGAAAACAAATTCATTAGAAGTTAATTGACTTTGGCGACTCAAAGGATAATAAATTCTCTATAATGATGAAAATAATTATATTGTTACAAATAATTAGATCTATGAATATCATAATGAAATTATCTTTTAGATGAATTGTGGTTAGCGAAGGAAGGGCAAGGCAATGCAAGAAATGGCATGAAAAGTCAAGGTAAGACATGGCATGGAAATTCAAGGAAAGGAAGGAAAGACATGGCATCGAAATTCAAGGAAAGGAAAGGCATGCCATGACAAGGAAAGGTATGGCATGGCATGGCAAGGCAAGGCAAGGCATGACATGGAAAGGCAAGGCATGTATTGGCAAGGAAAGACATGACATGTCAAGGAAAGAAAATGCAAGGCATAACATGGCATGGAAAGACAAGGAAATGCAAAGCATGAAATGACATGAAAAGGCATGGCATGGCAAGGCAAGACAATTCATGATAAGGCATGGCATGGAATGGCATGGAAAGGCAAAGTATGGCATGGCATGTCATGGAATAGCAAGGAAAATAAATGAAATTCATGGGATGGCATGGAAAGGAAAGACATGACATGGCATGTAAAGGCAAGGCATGTCATGGAATGTCATGAAAAGGCATGGCAAGGCAAGGCATGGAATGGCATGGAAAGGCATGGAATGGCATGGAAAGGCAAGGCATGGCATGGCATAGAAAGGAAAGGCATGGCATGGTATGTCAAGGCAAGGCATGGAAAGACAAGGCATGACATGACATAACATGGAAAGTAAATAATTTTCATGGCATGGAAAGGAAATGCATAGCATGGAATGACAAAGAAATGCAAGTCAAGGCAAGGCATGGAAAGAAAAGGAAATGCATGACATGGAAAGGAAAGGCATGGCATGACAATACAAGGAAATGAAAAGCATTGCATAACATGGCATGCAAAGGAAAGGCATCAAATGGCATGACATTACAAGTGAAGGAAAGACAAGGCATGGAATGGAAAGGAAAGGCATGGCATGGAATGACATGACATTCCAAGACAAGTCATGGAAAGTCATGGAATGGCAAGGCAAGGCATGGGAAGGAAAGGCATGACATGACAAGGAAAGGAAAGACATGGCATGGAATGGTATGGCAAGGAAAGACATGGTATGGAAAGGAAGGGAAAGACATGGCTTGGAAATTCAAGGCATGACATGGAAAGGAAACAACACTTCATTCTATGGAAAGGAAATTTTTGATATAAAGTTAAGTCATATGTCCCTAGAAAAAATGTTTTTTATTTCTTGGGATGAGAAATGTTCCTTTTTTTGTGATTCTTGTTTCATTGCAATCCACATTTTGATTTGAATTAAAATGGGAATCTAGATGGAAATGCATGCAAGGAGTGATTAGTATATTTTAGATCATAGTGGTGTTCTACGGATTTGTAAAAGTTACAACCTATATTTTGGCCTTAGAAGGTTAGAACTTTGATTTTTACTTATCTTAGAAATTCATTGCTTATTATTTGTTTAGTTTAGTTAGAATCATACAAACATTTGGTATGTATACATTTGGATCTATTTATGCATTGCATGATATTATTTTTATTATTATATGTTTATGATGATCATAGTTATGTGATTAGTTTAAACATACAAATTGAAATGTGGAACTTGGGTTTGTGGATACTAGTTCAAAATTATGTTGTGAATGTATAATAGATGCAAGGCATGATGTAAATAACCACACATTTCTTAATTGAACATTAATAAAGATAATGATTCTCATATGAAATTTGTAATGTATATGCATGGATATGAGCAATGTGATATCCAAATGACTATGGTGTTGAGGTGACCAAGGCATGATATGGCATGGCAAGGCAAGGCATGGCATGGCATGTCAAGGCAAGGAAAGTTATGACCTGACAAGGAAAGGCACGTGAAGGAAAGGCATGTAAACAAAAAGGCACGGCATGGAAAGACAAGGAAAGGCATGATAAGGAATGGAAATGCAATAAATGCTTGGTAGGGCAAGGCATGGCATCACAAGGAAAGAAAATGCAAGGCATAGAATGGAATGGAAAGGCAAGGCATGAAATGTAAAGGCAAGGAAAGGTATGCCATGGAAAGGCAAGACATAGAAAGGCAAGGAAATGAAAAACATGGCATGGCATGGCAAGGAAAGACATGGATTGACATGGAAAGGAAAATCAAGGCATGGCATGGAAAGACAAGGAAAGGCATGCAAAGGAATGACATGATAAGGCAAGGAATGACAAGGCATGAAATGGAAATGTGAGGCATGACATGGAATGAAATGACATGGAAATATGAGGCATGGCATGGAATGGCATGACAAGACATTGCATGGCTTGGAATGACATGGAAAGGTAAGGAAAGGAAAGACATAGTATGACAAGGAAAGGCATGGCATGGCATGGTATAGCAAGGAAATTAGGAAATTAAAGGCATGGCATGGCATGGAATAACAAGGCAAGGCATGACATGGCAAGGCAAGGCAAGGCAAGGCATGGAAAAACATGGAATGGAAAGGCAAGGCATAGCAAGGAAAGGCATTCCATGGCATGGCATGGAATTGCATGGCATGGAAAGTGAAGGAAAGGAAAGACATGACATGGAAAGACATAGAATGACGTGGCATGGAAATTCAAGGAAAGGAATGGTATGGAATAGCATGGAATGGAAAGGAAAGGAAAGGCAAGGAAAGACAAGGCAAGGAAAGGAAAGGAAAGGTAAGGGAACACAAGGCAAGCAAAGGGAAAGACAAGGCTACGAAGGCAAGGAAATCAAAGAAAAGGAAAGGCAATGCTAGGCATTGATAACATACTTTGTTTTGGATGCCCCATCGACTTGGCATCTTTCACATTCATCCATGGAGTTGGCTATCTTGGAGTTCACACGTGTAGTGGTTGCATGTATGCACATTCTTGGAGGGAACATTCCATGTGGACACTTGGCATTTTAATTGTATTGATGCTTAATTTTAGTGGTGTGTTCCCTTCATGAGAAAAATTTGGTGCATACTACTACAATATTTGGATGAGGGTGAATTGATTTAGAGAGGCTAATGTATGCATGTTGTAACATGGTCAACCATGGATTGAGGAGAGATATAACTAATTCATTAATATAATATTTATTTGAATTGTCATGGAGTTAGTTAGAAATTAACAATATTTTATCGTATAAGATAAGAGACTAACTCTACAAAGAAGATTTCTCTCTCTCCATTTTAGAGGGTGGAGAATTTGGGTGTTTAGGAGCTCTCCTCTTGGGCTACATTGTAGAACATTTTGGCAATATTAATGGAAAATTTGAGGTATATTTTCATTTTATGTGAGTATTTATTATGCACTTATATTTTATGTGTTGATTTTGTATTAAGAAACCCTTGTAACATGTTGTGATTTCCATTATAAAGATCCATGCTTAATTTTGGATAGAGTAATGTGAGGTTTCAACTCTCTTATTTCTATTGTGATTATGTTATAATATATTATTCTTATTATTGGTTCCTCGAGTCTTAACTAGGATGGGGCTTCAATCTTTTTTCAAATTTAGGTCCTTGAGAATAATTAATTGCATATAGATTTAGCACTTAGCAATCTTTTCCACCATAAGAGATTTGTTAATGTGTAACACAAGCATTTATAATAACTTTAGATAAAATGAACTATTATTACTTACATAGACTTCCTTCACACTTAAAAAAATAATTAATCAAATTAAATAAATTCATACATTCATCAACGTAGAATGCAGAAACAGAGAGATTGGTAAAAAATGTTCCATGAAATGTGTGTGTGTGTGTGTGTGTGTGTGTGTGTGTGTGTGTGTGTGTGTGTGTATAACATCATCTAAATTGTACATTTTTTACAATATGGCACATCGTGCCCAATATACATAACGACAACAAGTGCCCTAACCTAAAACAAAAACATATGGTGGCCTAGATACAAAATTCCAGTCATTGGTTACTCATTGACCACTGCCACTCTCGCCACCTTGAGGAGCATCCTAAAAATCGATCATTATTTTGTTTCTCAAAGAAGAACCTTGAGTGGTTTTGTGCCTTGGTGTGGTTCATCGCTCTGGAGAATACAGAAAGAAAAAACATTGTTATACATTTTTTTCCACAATGAATTAAAAGACTTACAAAATGATACTTTGTATTTCAACATAAGAAAACACACTGTAGATGGTACTGAAAATCATAAGGGTTTTACCCTCGTCCGTGACCCTAATATCTTAGCGACTCCGCCCTGTTTCAGTTACAAGGATCAAAGAATGAAATTTAAACAAATATGCATGAAATCAATTCCATTCATGATACATAAAAATTGATCATCAACATATTATATCACCATGAATATCTCGTTCATATGGAGAGTCGCTGGCAAGTGGAGCACTTGACTATAAAAATAGATATGAGGAAACATCTATTGTGTAATCCTTGTTGGATGATTGATGGAAATGGTGGTGGGGGTGGGTGGCATATGGGTGCATCCACTTTTGGTGGATGCAATGGAAGAGGTGGTGAAGATGGGTGGCCTATGGGTGAACCCATTGAGGATGAACTGAATAAGAAATATACCAGGGGTGGGTGGTGATGAACCCCCATGGGATATACAAGAGGTGGGATAATTCCTGGCCTAGAAATAGGTAACTCAAAATCCATGGTCGGTTTGCCAAAAATTGAACTAGTACTGTAACTAGAAAAAATAATAGTATCATGCATACATATTAATAATATTATCATTAGTACCAAATAGTAAAATCCAACAAAATTTGTATCCCCTTTTTGTGGGATAACTAAGGAGATGATGTCTCAAGGCCCTCAGGTTGAATACATGGAGTACCGAGAGACACCTTAACCAATAGTGTCCACTTGCACAGATGGAGACCCACCTCACCACTACGCTCCAGGTTGATCATGATGATATCCACCACATCAACTAGCCTCCAGAAGAAATTGGGTTTTTCTCCATGATGTACAAGTCAGGTATTATGGTGAGTTTCATTTAAATATTTTAGGCATTTGAGTTTATTAAATCTATTACGACTTTTGATTCTGTGACATTTTCTTAGACATTATGATATTTTCCTTGTTTCACTTTCCACACTTCATCCCCTCATCTCCTTGACTTTTTTGTTTTTCGGGTGTACTGACCCAAGAAGGGGTTGTCCCTCACTTCATGGGAAGAAGGGGTTGAAGGTACAAAATCTTGTGGCTGTAAAAAGATAAAATCATGATTATGAACCTTCTAGATGCTCTCCCAAAGAGTTCTTGAGTGAAATGAAACACTTCTCTTAAAAATCAAAGACCTGCAAAAGAAAACACATAAATATAAATATCCCCACTTGTTGAGGTCTGTACACTCATGCAGTGTCCTTTCTTTCCTTGCATATGGAACTCTGTGTACCTCTATCTTAAAGTTTCCTTATGGTGTTTCCCCCAAAGCTAATCGATGTCACTCTATGGAGTACCCAAGGTTTTGGATCATTAATTAATTAATGGCAATAAATGGGCTTGGAAAAAGGATGCATTGAAAACAAAGGTGCAACACACCCTCTACAAAGGCACCCATAAGTGAGACACTACAACCCATTTTGTGTCACAAAATCCATTCCCAAAATTTTTCCCCTTCATCTATGAAACATAAACCACATTACTTAGAAGGAATTTCCCTTGGGAAATACCCCTAAACTTGAGGGACGATTCACCCAATAGGTCATTTTGCCAACCCACCCATACTCAAACTTGGTAAATTGCATAGGATCTTTGAGCATGAATTTACTTTGATGAGGTGGTTTGGATGTACTTTCTTATATGACTCTTCTATTGATTTGATTTAATCATCATTATACTTTTATTTGATATCCTTGGAGGGCATATCCATTTTTCTTTGTAGGACCCATTTGTTGGACAATTTTTGAGGAACAATCCTAGCTTGGGCTTCCATGGGGCTTCAAGACCATAGGTTGTATTCCAAGGGCCCACATGATGGATCATGGAGACATTCCTTTGGAGGATTACATGGAATCATTGAGGACCTAACCTATCCCCTACCACCGAAATGTTTATCCTGAAGAGGGAGAAACATCACCTTGTTTAGGCTTGACGTTGTAGAGGGGATAGGGTTTGGTGGTGATGGAGTTGCTACTTGACACATGGAATGACTTGGTGGGACGAGACTTGAGGAGGATATAACACATGAGAGGGAGGATTTATGATCCCTAACAACCTCACCATTTTACTCCAACGACTTGCTTAAAGGGTCAAAACGTAACCCTTGTAGGGGTAACATCATCTTAGGGTTTCCATTATGCATTTTTAAGATTTAAATTTGAATTAAAGATGAGTTAGTTGTGTAAAGGGGAAAAACAAGGGTTGTTGTCCCCTTATTTTTTGTTTACCCTAATTTATGTGGACAAACTATGTTTAAAACATTTTGTATAAATAGAGATCATTTGAATCTTATTTGATATCATAGCTCTCCCATGTGGAGAAGGATATTTGGCTGAAATTTGCTCCATAATTGGGCATTTCTCTCTATCTCTCTTGGTTACATTATCTTGTGATGATTTATGTTTTCTATTGGATGGATGGATGATGCACTAGTTCTCTTGGAGGATTGTTTCTTTCTTTATGGTGAAAGTTTCTTGGTGAATTAGGGTTTCATCTTGTTAATGCTTCAACTAGGTAAGGAATTCATGTGTATTTCTATATTTTCTTGGTTGTAAGGTTAATGTGATGATTTATTGGGGATTATAATGGCATACAACCCCCTCCAAGTCCATTTTAATTGTTTCAAATAATTTTGGTGCAAAGGATACTAGGAGTAAAAGGGATTACACCCTCCTAGGCTTTCCTTGTTGGTTAGGGTGTTCCTTTGGGAGTAAAATGGATTACAACCCCAAGGAAGTAAATCTTTCAAATTGTTTAATCAAGAGAATCCACTTATCCAATAGAAATAAAATAATCTTCATTCATTGGAGAAATAAATCATTGCATTGGTAATTGTAAAAAAATGAGATATTGAGATAATCTAAATTGAAATATTTTTAATGTGTCCTAAGATTTCTAAGGCCAAAAGGGTGATGTGTCATGGATGAAGGAAATTTTTTTAGGCATGGGGTTCATGAAATACAAGGGTTTGTAGTGTCTAACTTATGGGTTCCTTTGTCGAGGGTATGTTGCACCTTCGTTTTCAATGCACCCTTTTTTCATCCCCTCATCTCCTCACCTTTTGGATTTTTCAGGTATACTGACCCAAGAAGGGGTTGTCCCTCACTTCATGGGAAGAAGGGGTTGAAGGCCCAGAGGCTTATGGTTGGAAAAAGATAAAATATTGATTATGAACCTTACAAATGCCCACCCAAAGAGGTCTTGAGAGAAATGAAATGGTTCTCTTAAAAAATCAAATACCTGCAAAAGAAAACACATAAATATAAATATCCCAACTTGTTGATGTCTGTACACTCATACAGTGTCCCTTTCTTTCCTTTCATATGACACTATGTGTACCTATAGCTTCAAGTGTCCTTGTGGTGCTTCCCCCCAATATAATCAATTTCACTCTAGGGAGTACCCAAGTTTGTGGATCATTAATCAATTAATGGCAATAAATGGGACTGGACAATGATGCATTGAAAATGAAGGTGCAACAAACCTTCTACAAAGGAACCCATAAGTGAGACACTACAACCCCTTATATGTCATGAACCCCATGCCAAAATGTTTTTCTCTTCATCCATGACACATCACCCACATGACTTTGAAGGAGTTCCTCTCAAGAAACTCCCCTAAACTTGAGGGATGATTCACCCAATAGGTCATTTTATGAACCCTCCCATACTCAAACTTGGTAAATTGCATAGGGTATTGGAGCATTAGTTTACTCTGATGAGGTGGTTTGGATGTAATTTCTTATATGTCTCTTCTATTTATTTGATTTACTGATCATGATGTTTTGACTTGATATCTGTGGAGGGCATGTCCATTTTTCTTTGCAGGACCTAGTTGGTGGACAATTTTGGAGGAACAAGCCTAGCTTGGGCTTCCATGGGGCTTCAATAACATAGGTTGAATTCCAAGGGCCCATATTCCGGATCATAGAGACATAGATTTGGAGGATTACATGGAATCATGGAGGACCTAACCTATCCCCTACCACCTAAACATTTTTCCTGAAGAGGGAAAACATCACTTTCTTGAGACTTGACATCATAGAGGGGCTAGGGTTGGTGATGGAGTTGCCACTTGAAACTTGGAATGACTTGGTGGGAGGAGACCTAAGGAGTATATATCACATGATAGGGAGCATTTATGAACCCCAGTGACCTCAACCTTTCACTCCAATGACTTTCTTAAAGGGTCAAAATGTCACCCTTAGAGGAGTGACGTCACCTTAGGGTTTTCATTATGCATTTTGTAAGATTTAAATTTGAATTAAATATGAATTAATTGTTTAAAGGGGAAAAATAAGGGCTGTTGTGCCATTATTTCTTTTACCCTAATTTATGTGGAGAAACTATGTTTAAGACATTTTGTATAAATAGAGATCATTTGAATCTTATTTGATATAATAGTTGTCCCATGTGGAGAAGGATATTTGGCTGAAATTTATGCCATACTTGGGAATTTATGTTTATGGTTTATATTTGCTATTGGATGGATGGATGATTCACTAGCTCTCTTCAAGGATTTTTTCTTGCTTTATGGTGAAATTTGCTTGGTGAATTAGGGTTTCATCTTGTTAATACTTCAACTAGGTAAGGACTTCATGTTTATTGCTATATTTTCTTGGTTGTAAGGTTAATTTGATTATTTATTGGGGATTATAAGAGAATAAAACCCCCTCCAAGTCCATTTTAATTGTTTGAAATAATTTTGGTGCAAAGGATACTAGGAGGAGTGAAAGGACTTACACCCTCCTAGGTTATCCTTGTTGGTTAGGGTTTTCCTTGGGGAGTAAAATGTATTACAACCACAAGGAAGTGACTCATAAAAATTGTTTAATAAAGAGACTCCATTTACCCAATAGAAAGACACTAATATTCATGCATTGTAGAAATAAATCATTTCATTGGTAATCATAAAAAATGAGATATTGAGATCGTCTAAGTTGAAATATTTTCTATGTGTCCTAAGATTGATAAGGTCACAAGGGAATTTTGTTTCTCCAAGTATTTATTGCTGATGTTACAACTTTAATATAAAACATTAGGGCTTCTGAAAATGATAAACAAATTTCCAAATAAATCTCTTTTCGACCATCAAAAGTTGCTAGTAATTTCCCCCTATAATCTACTAGTTCGAGCACACTTTTTGGGTGGATTATTTGCTAGCTTTGGTGGATAATTTTTCTACTGTAATTTGTTTTTTCTATACCCATAAGGCTGCAATCATATCTTTTCAAACTTGTTTTCTGATAGCCTTACATTTATGCTAAAGTCTTTCTCTTTCATTCTTGAGTTGTACTAGTTGTACCTAGCTTAAGCTCTTGTATCATTTACATGAATTTTAACATATTTTTAGTAGCTCTAATAATAATTTTTTAGCTGATATATATTTTTGTTGAATTCTTCAAATAGGGACAAAAATCCTAACTTTATTTTCCACCTAACATATTATGCGTACAGTTGTTTTTTCGTGTGTCTTGGGAAGGTACAAACACTCTCAATAGGTACCTAAGGAATTGGCAACATTAAACCACTCCCAAGACTCATATTCAAGCCTTCTTCCATATAGTAATTAGAATTGTATGGGCCACACTTCCATCATACCACTTTTCATATCATTTCCCTCTAGGTTCACATGAGATTCCAACCTTGTGATTTTCATTATCACTAAAGTGACGAGAATACCTACCTAAGGTGACAGTCAGTAGGTGTTCTCTTAGTTGTTGCAATTTTTTGGTTGGGTGGGGATTTGACCAATCTACAACTTGTGTGATAACATTTTTGCACCATTATCGGGGAGGATTTTGAATCCTCATCCAAACCATAATGATACTTTGGGAAGCTATCCCAAAGCCATTCACTAGATTTACTAGTGACTCCACCCTTTATAAGATCTTCTTGAAGCTTATCTGGCGACTCCACCTTCCTTAAACCCAAATTTCCTTGTTTCCCCCTTTCCATCCTTTGATGAGCCTTGATCTCATTTGGAAACTCCATTGACATGTATTTTAATTGAATGGAAATATGGAATATTAGGATGAACTCTCATCCAAAACTTGTTATGCCTCAAGGAGGTCACTCTTACAGATGGAAAAGGATGTAAAGCTATTGAGGAAATGGTGAATCGTATAAAAGAGCTATTTCAAAACTCTGTCGAAGCACTAGACCTTGAAGATGAAGAAGTGTTCGAAGGAAAAATATATGAAGAAAATTACCAAGAAGATCCCGATGTGTTTTCTCATGTTTAATATCCAAATGATACATTTGACGAAGACAAAGTGCTCATATATTCCCTTTGACTTGATGAATACATCCATTCCTATGTTCCTCCTGGACATCAAGAAGAAAACATGATGAGTTGTGACCCTTTTGAAGACCTTGATGATGTTTTATTCTATGACTTTGGAAGTGAATAAGTATTATAGGAGCCTTTGGATGCGATGGGTCCTTTTGAAAAAAGGAAAACAAAGAACTCTATATTAAGGATCAAACCTCTTGTGATGAAGAGGAAATGGAGGAGCATGTCCATAAAGAGAAAGAAGAATTCTGACGAATCACAACATGTTGAGACATCATTTTCTTTTCTCTCGTTTGATGAAGGTGAGGTTTTCTAGCTTTTCTTTCCTCCTGCACATGAATTTGAAGAAACAATTGAAGATCCAATTGAAGCCTCCCTAACCTCTATCCTTCCTGCACAAAAAGACAAAGAGATCATTATTTTCAGTCATATTGATGGTTTTATGAAAGAACCCTTGGATTTGGTTGATGAGCACATTGACACTTTCATACAGACTGGGAGACGTAGATGGGATGATGGTTGTCTCATTTTTTATGGAGACCTCATTTACGACATTGAGGTTGGATCTTCAGCAAAAGGGGTTAAGTTTTCATCAGAAGACGGGTATTCATGCGTATATGATTCATATGTTTGGTATCCTGATGATGATATGATTATAGATTTGTTCTTTCCATTCGAGGATGACCTAATGCAACACTTACAGGATGATTTCTGTCCATCCCTTGATAGTAACGATGAATATCCTTTTGGGGATTCAAACGCGTTCCATGAGTATTTTCAGCCACCTTCATCCTCAATTTCAGATGAACATGAGGATGTGTACATCCTAGAGAAATCAAAGGCTTACTCTACAAAGAAAAAATATTTTCATATTGGGATTTATACAAGGATTCAAAGATGAGGAAGCCACGTTTTTCTTCTCAGGGAAATAACGAGGTCTTCTTAGGATCTCTCATATCTTCTTAGTCTTCATGAATTAGTGATCATACGAACATAGATGAATATGAGAAATCATCTACATATGGTAGCCCTCTTCAAATATGGATTGATCAGGCTTGTGGCTACACTTTTAGGCAACATGATCACGATGATGATTTCTCTTTCTAGCGGGACTTCCTCCCTCCCACCCATCTCTCTTAATTTCATTTCAAGATTGATTATATATCTATTTATTCTCATGATCATTATGTGCTTGAATTATCTTTGTTGTTTTACATAGTTAAGCACAAGTTGAGATACTTTGATGAGATGATCAATTGGTTGCACTGGTTGTATGAATTCACCTAACATCACCTATCACATTATATTCAACGCCCCAAGGCCTCAAGTAAGTAGGAAGGTCATGTTTATTTCCCTGCACTTGCATATTAATTTCTCATGTTAGTTTATATGGATTTCATATTTCATTTTTCTCAACTTGCATATTGATTTCATGATTACTTTATAAATTTTTGAGAAAAATGCTAAAATTTTATTTTCTAGATTAGTTTCATTTTCTATTTCAATATATATGGACGAGGGGTGATAGAACCACCCTAGAGTTTATAGTTTTTTGTTTCATTGTAGGAAAAGGTATACTAGGATATGTTGTGGTTCTCATGTATTGTACGATGATCACATGTCCCCAAGTAGGAGCCAGAAATTATCCCCATTTTGTGGTATAACTAAGGAGATGATGTCTCGAGGCCCTTAGGTTGAAGAAATTGAGTATTGAGAGACACATCGACCAAAAATGTCTGCTCTCACAGATGGATACCCACCTCACTACCACGCTCTAGGTTGATCGTGATGGTATCCACCACATCAGCTGGCCTCTAGAAAACATTGGGTCTTACTCCATGAGGTACAAGTCAGGTATTATGGTGAGTGTCGTGACCATATCCACCACATCAGTTGGCCTCTGGAATACATTGGGTATTTCTCCATGAGGTACAAGTCAAGTATTATTCTCTCCCAAATAGTTCTTGAGAGAAATGAAACTCTTCTCTTAAAAAATCAAAGACCTGCAAAAGAAAACACATAAATATAAATATCCCCACTTGTTGAGGTGTGTATACTCATGTGACGTCCCTTTCTTTCCTTGCATATGAAACTATGTGTACCTAGAGCTAATTGATTTCACTTTATGGAGTACCTAAGGTTTTGGATCATTAATAAATTAATGGAAATAAGTGGGCTTGGAAAAATAATGCATTGAAAATGAAGGTGCAACACACCCTCTACAAAGGCACCCATAAGTGAGACACTGCAAACCCTTGTATGTCACGAAACCCATGCCTAAAAGTTTTTTCCTTCATCCATGAAACATCACCCACATGCCATAGAAGGATTTACCCTCGGGAAAACCCCTAAACTTGAGGGATGATTCATCCAATAGGTCATTTTTTCAACCCTCCCATACTCAAACTTGGTAAATTGCATAGGGTCTTTGAGCATTAGTTTAATTTGATGAGGTGGTTAGTATTTACTTTCTTAGATGGATATTATATTTATTTTATTTACTCATCATGATTATTTGAATTGATATATTTGGAGGGCATATCCATTTGTCTTTGCACAACCCAACTGGTTGACAATTTTGGAGGAACAAGCCTAGCTTGGGATTCCATGGGGCTTCAAGCCCACAGGTTGGATGCCAAGGGCTCACATGTCGGATCAAAGAGACATGCCTTTGTAGGATTACATGGAATCATTTAGTACCTAACCTATCACCTACCACCCAAACGTTTTTCCTGAAGAGGGAAAAACATCACTTTCTTGAGGCTTGATGTCACAGAGGGGCTAGGGTTTGGTGGTGATGGAGTTGCTACTTGAAACTTAGAATGAATTAGTGGGAGGAGACTTGAGGAGGCTATAATGAATGAGAGGGACACTTTATGAGCCCCAACGACTTCAATATTTCACTCCAATGACTTTTTTAAAGGGTGAAAACGTCACCCTTAGAGGGGTGACATCATCATAGGGTTTCCATTATGCATTTTTTAATATTTAAATTTGAATTAAAGATGAATTACTTGTGTAAAGGGGAAAAATAAGGGGTTTTGTCCCCTTATTTCTTTTTTACCCTAATTTATGTGTAAAAACTATATTTAAGACATTTTGTATCAATATAGATCATTTGAATCTTATTTGATATCATAGCTCTCCGATGTGAAGAAGGATATTTGGCTGAAATTTGTGACCTACTTGGGAATTTCTCTCTATATCTATTGGTTACATTATATTGTGATGGTTTATATTTTCTATTGTATGTATGGATGATGCACTATCTATATTGGAGGTTTTTTTCTTTCTTTATGGTGAAATTTTCTTGGTGAATTAGGGTTTCATCTTGTTAATGCTTCAACTAGGTAAGGAATTCATGTTTATTTTTATATTTTCTTGGTTCTAAGGTGAATGTGATGATTTATTGGGGAATATAAGGGCATAGAAACCCATCTATTTCCATTTTAATTGTTTGAAATTATTTTGGTGCAAAGGATACTAAGACGAGTAAAAGGGCTTACACCCTCCTAGGTTTTCCTTGTTGGTTAGGGTTTTCCTTGGGGAGTAAAAGCACTTACAAAACCAAGTAAGTAACTCATCCTAATTTTTTAATCAATATAATCCATTTACCCAATAGAAATAAACTAATATTCATGCATTGGAGAAATAAATCATTGCATTGGTAATCGTAAAAAAATGAGATATTGAGATCATCTAAGTTGGAATATTTTCTGTGTCTTAAACTTGCTAAGGCCATAGAGAATTTTGTTTCTCAAAGTATTTATTTATGATGTTACAAATTTAATTTATAGACATTAGGTATGTTGAAAACCCTAAACAAATTTCTAAATAACTCTCTTTTCAACCATCAAAAGTTGCTACTAATTTGCCACTATATTCTACTAGTTTCAACGCACTTTTTGGGTGGATTATTTGCTAGTTTTGGTGGACGATTTTTTTTCTATAACAATTTTTTTTATACATCCATAAGGATGAAATTATATCTCTGCAACACTTTTTTATGACATCCTTACATTTATTCTAAAGTCTTTCTCTTTCAATCTTGATTTGTACTAGTTGTACCTAGCTTAAGCTCTTGTATCATTTACGTGAATTTTATAATCTTTTTAGTAGCTATAATAATCATTTGTTCGCTGATATATATATTTTTTGAATTCTGAAAATAGGGAAAACAAGCCTAAATTTATTTTCCACCTAACATATACTATGTACAATTGGTTTTTCTTGTGTCTCAGGAATGTACAAACACTCTCAACAAGTACCCAAGGGCTTGGCAACCTTAAAAATATCCCGAGACTCATCTTCAAGCCTTATTCCATATATTAATTTGACTTATAGGGGCCACACTTCCATCATACCATTTTCAATATCATTCCCCCCTAGGGTCACTCAGGATTCCCCCTTGTGATTTTCATCATCACTAAAGTGACATGAATACTTACCTAATGTAATAGTGGGTAGGTGTTCTCTTCATTGTCTCCATTTTGTGATTGGCTTGGGATTTTCCAAACCTACAACTTGTGTGATAACAAACATAAATACAATAAATTTTATATTTAAATGAGATTTAACTCAACACATGGTACCTGTGAGGTAGGTGACTTGTTCATCCCAGGTGGACATTAATCGACACCACCTAGTCTCGAAACCTATAGAAACACAAGAAAATTATAAATTTGAGGATGTCAGATAATAAATAAATAGATATGGTGAATTTATCAAATGTGACACATACATGTGTATGATAAACATTGAAACAAAAGTCTTCCTCTATCGTTGCATCGATGATAGAGATAAATGCCTATGCATCTATCAATGTAGAGGGTCTTCTATTCAGGCATAGAACCTACAAAACAAAATACAATAAAATATCGAAAGAAATACACAAAATACTATATAAATATATAATGATGAACAACATAGAGATGGTTAAGATACTAACCTTTTCCATGAATCTCTATTATCCACTTGCATCCATAGGACCATAGCAAGTCTTCCTACAACTTGAGCATCTGTGAGGTTCACATGGATGACTTCTATGTCCATGATCCCTCTCCACACTGCACTCTTCTTTAAGGGTTGATGATATGACCCCTCTATCAATGTCACCTGTAGGCACCTCCTACCGAGATAGTGCAACAAAGCCATCATGTTGCACTAGGCTTCGAGTAAATGATGATAAAGATACCCATATCTACTGAAAGCACTCTGCAATAAGAGGATGTTGGGAAGATGGTTAGGCCTTCACCTAGGGGGATGAGGACCTAACATGGGATCATGCATAGCATGCTATTAGTCTTGTGAATACTCTTGACCCACCCCGTGGAAGTCACCAATGTTGAATTATTTGACACGGTGAGGCAAAACAAATTCTACCTAAAATTTTCTCAAAAAATAAAAAGAACCTCCTTGTTATTGCAGGGAGGTGCATGAAATACCACAAAACACCTATCCATCTATTTTTGAATAATTTATGGGTGGATGAACCAATCAATAAAAATGTATTTCTTGGTGATGGGTCGTTTTTTTGCAGATCAAGGATCAATAAAAGGGACATCATATCTTGTTTTGTAATACCCAAGTCTCTAACTTGGTTTATATCTAGTCCAGTCCTGTAAAAATTAACATTCTAGCCCTGTATTCAGAAATATAAGTTAATTTCCCTTGGGAACTTGCAATGGAACTCACAATGATGTCCAATGAAGTGGTCAAGGAATCTCAGCAGGTTCTCTATTTCCCATTAAATCATTCAAAAATGATCTCAAACTAGCAAACCCCTCATAAATATGTATGTTTATGTTTGGTTGTTATGGTGGGTTGGGGTTTTTCTCGCCTTAATTTGCTTGTGGGCGATTTTCATTATCTCTGGGTTTCATTTTAATAATATTTTTTGTAATTTAATAAGGCAATTTAGTAAGTTCATTGATGAAAAAGGTATTAAAAAAAACAATTTCATTTTATTCGAACACAATCATTAACATAATTTTGTGTAAAACAAAGAAACATTTTGTGTTATCTTTACAATGAACTTGTAAAAAACCTATACAATATTAGTGAATTTTTGAGAGATAAAAAAGGAGGATACAAAGAAAAAAATAGAGGAGACAAACATAACAAAGGAGGATACAAACAAAACAAGAGAGGAGACAAGAAAAACAAGAGAGGGGACAAAGATAACAAAAGAAATGACAAAATATTAAGTATACTTGGGTGGAGAAGGACACAGTGGAAACATCTTGAGATTTCTCCTCCTCTACTCCTCTTTTCTTTCTCAAACAGAGAAAAACATGAGGTGCAGTGTGCAAATGGGCACAAATCGCACCTGTAGTCCTTTAAAATACATGAATAGTAGGAATGCATGGATGTTCCTAGGAACGTACATACGTTCTTAGGAACACACACATATTCTTAAGAACGTGAATGCATTCTTAATAATGCACACATATTCCTACCAATGTTCCTATGTGGCATGATAAGTGGAGGTTCGAGATTTTCTAAAACTCTAACATTAGGAATGTGTGTGTGTTCCTAGGAATGTGCACTTGTTCCTATGGATGCACGTTCCTGCTGACTCCCTTGCCATTTTTTCATCCACCAACATTTTGCACAAACCCTATAACTATGGAAGAAAACGTTTATAATATAAACCTATTTAGTTTCCTTTAATTCATTTTTATAATTTTTTATCTATTTGATTTGATTTTAGAAATTAGGAAATTTTCCCTTTCAATATCCCCACATATTTTTCATTTAATGAAATAATGTTTTCATCATTTAGTCAATGCTTTATTAAAGTAATCATTGTAAAATATATACTTCCTAATTTGTTCCCTTAGTTCATTCCTATTGTAAATATTCATAGATTTCATTTAATAATCCTTTTCCAAAGTATTGTAATGCCACATGCCTGAAATAATCATGACTATGTTTGCATTTTTTTGGGCATGGACATGGACATATTGGCCTTGTAAATTATTTTCAAGGTGTTCTTCGTGTCTTTATACTTCCAATGAGCTCTTTTTTATGCAACTTGGACATTTGTACTTGATGTTATGAGCGTTAGAATTCAATGTTCAAACTCAACATGACTTGTTGCAATAAAACATGCCTGGTTGTGCTTTCAATTAATGAGAGAAATGTTTCCATATTATGTAGAAATTTCATGAAGTGAGATTTCTTTTTCAACTCAACCAAACCTTCTATCTAAAATTATGAACCTATTTCAATATCAAAATCAACTAATTCCTTATGAAAATGAATGATGCCCCATCCATCACACTCCTCCACAAAGGAATCATAATGAACCTCCTCAAAATAACTAGTAGGCTCACAAGTGGAAGAATCCAATGAAATATTGTGGTTGTAGTACCATATAGGAGATACAGTTTCCCTCTACGAGGATCTATGGAGCCCTACCTACTATTATACCTCCTGTAATATATGGGTAATCAATCTCAACTTTATACATGATGGAGTAGAAGGAAAGAGAATACCCATCCATAATATCACCTCATCCACCTATGAATATCACTCATATTGAGTCTCTAGACCATTTTTTGGATTAACAACCTCCTCACTTTATTAAATCTTTGAAGGAGAACCCTATGAAATAGAATATATCATTTCATCATCATACTTCACATTTTTTATCACCAGTCTCTTTTGTTTTTTCCAAAATGTAGATCCTATAGGACTTGGATGTATCATTGTATCCAATAACATAAGATTCCATATCTTCATCTCGAATCTCCAAAGCATGTTGAATTCCTATGAATCTAAAGGAACATAAACCTAGGTTATCAACAACTTTCCAAACTCCAACATCCATGAAGTTAGCAACATGGGCCAAAATTTCCAACAAGTTGTGATCATGGGTATCTTTCCCATGAATATTAAGATATTCAACAATTGAAGTATTGAACTCAACACAATTAACTCCATATTTTTGAGAGAATCCCTAGGAAACATGAAAATCATGGTCAAATACATCTACTTGAGATAATCCAACAACCCTATCATTGTACTCGAAAATAATTTCATCATCTATAAACCTATAATCAATATCTAATTCCACAATATGATATAAACATATCCCATGGTGTTATAAAAAACTCTAATTCTCCCAAGGTAAATAGGGGATCCTACGCATGCCAAAAATCATTCCTAGCTTGTTGAAGTATATTCTCCCTCTTTGATCTATGCTTCCTTGACTCCATTTTCCCAATATGTTATTAGGAACTTGGTCTTGGGTTTTATCTCTTCTTATTTACTTATCACACCACTCATTATTCCACATACACTACAACCATTTTTTCCTTAGGATCACTCTTCACTAAATAACCTTGTGCCTCCACTCTATAGCCTTAATAATCCCAAATTTATATAATCCCCCCTTGATTTGTAGAATAACCAACCATAAGTGATATGAAAAGTTGTTGCGGTGACAGTTGGTAGCCTTCATGAGTTTCAAAATACTAGCCCCTTCATTCTTGGGACATTACATCATTTGTGGGTGCTATATGTTTTTGTAACACATGGAATTCCACCATGCATGGTCCACACATGCTTATTCAATTCTATAAGGACCATCCAATTTATCACTGGAATATACAAGTTCCATAGAATCAACAAGAAACTTGTAAATGATTCCCTTTTACCTTCCTCTAGTTAAACTCCTTTGACTAGCTATACTACAATCACTAATGGTGAATCTTGTCCTTCAAATTAAACTCTCCACTAATGATATTCCACACAAGAATATGAAATAAGGTTTTTATTCATACCAATGGAAAATAAATCATCACTCAAATCGATAACATCACTCGATTTCATATATAGGGAAATGAAAACTAATCATCTCACGGCATAAGTAGAATCATCACCAAGCTCCACATTCATGCCTCCATATTACTTAGGAAGTTTTCTAAAGAGTGACTTATCGTATGCCATATCTATCAAAGCCCCACTATCCACATACCATCAAACCCTAGACAATGATTGTGCTATAGAAAATGCAATATGCCATTGAGAAGTTGATGTCATATTGAGAGGAATCCTTTCCTACCCATGCTAAAGTCCCAACCACAACTTATTTATTTCCCTTCCCCTTCATATTTAGTGTACACTAACTAACATAATATCCCATAGCGTGACATCAGAACCACATCACCTTACTCAAATCATTCTTTCCTACTCATATGTATTCCTTCTTCTTGTATCCTTTCTTTCCACCCTCTGTCATCCTACTGATGATAAAAATCTCATCTACCTCCTATTGTTTCATTGAACAATCTTGGAATATGATTCCTTCTTTTATATGATCATTCCAAATATTTACAAAAGGTGGAATTTTATCATGAGCATAGATACCCTAAATAAAATACATCTAATATGTGACAAATCCATTCAAATAAATGGACACCAACTCCATATCGTCTACCTTTTTCCTAGTGGAAACCATCTATCCTTTCAACTCTATGATCATGGTAATGTATCTAACCATAGTATCTATATTTCTCAAGAAAATGATTTATAGATTTTTTCTCAAGAGAATCTATCAAGAAATGCAAGAGATTTGAATTAAAGTAACCAAATCATCAACTTTTCAATATGAGATATGAAATTATCATTCATTGAATCAAGTATGATACTATTTTCCTTGACCTCCTTCTTATGATGAGTGGGCACTTGTGTTGGATTGATAGGTACTGAAACCAATTTCATAACATGTTCCCAAAGATCGAATTTTTGCATAAGAATATATAACTTAAGCTTCCAAGGAACAAAATCGGAAGCTACTTCCAAGCCTCACACTCTTTAATATAAAGAGTCATATATCACATCGAAGAAAAATCTCAAGTGCACAAATCAACAACATATGAAGTAGAAAAAAAAATTCTAAGGTTAAAAAAATTCTCCCAATAATCATAGGGTGTCACACCAAACACCCTCATCAAGGTCAAATACTTCTCCAAGGTATTCTCAATCCATAATACCAACTCTCTCTTCACCAAGAAAGTGATTTCAACAAAAAACCTTCAATCCAATGTAGAATTTCCATGAAATGAGTTTTTTTTTCAAATTTAGAAAATTCACCACTTTAGAGGTTCCACTAATCTAATCCCTTTGAATTATCAACCTTAGGTATGAAGTGAAATGTAAATTACAGTAGAAAACATTGGACAATATTTCACTTCACATCTACCCTAATACAATAAGCATTTTGAGAGAGAAGATACCAAATATATGCGAACAAGTTTAAGCCATATAGGGAAATCATTTTAAGTATAAACTAGATTTGAAATCACTGCACTCAATTCTAATTTGCAATAGTAAATATGTCTTATTCTGTTCAATATAATTCTTAAATCTGTTAACAATTTCAATGTTAACTTATGTCAAATCAAGAGGACATATAAGTGCTAGAAATTACAAAATTGTGAAGACAAGGATAGCTAAAAATAAAATATGCAATAATTTCACATACCCAACACACTATGTACCTTGGTGAGGATATGGGGTATGTGTTATAACCCTAAATTGCACCATACATGCATACCTGGCATTTGGCCATCTTACTTGCTATTTTTACCAATCCATCACTGAGAATCTCTTCACATGCACCCTACACCACTATTGCCTGCATACACATGCTTGTTGCACCACTACATATCGCGTACGTATGCTAGTTGCACCATTACAGCCCGCGTATGACCACAAAAGTTGTAAAAGTTAAAAAGTTGCAAGGAATTCATTGAGATTACGGTCTATTGGGTAGTTTCCCAACTGATCCACTACCTATAGCCCGTCACCCAACCAAATAACCATCATTTTCCCATATAAAAGGAGTTGTTGGGGTGTCATTCCTAGGAGAAGCATAAGAATAGTGAAACTTTGCCTGTTTCACATCCCCTCCTTCCCCCAAGAATTTGCAACCACCTTGTGAGTTTTGACCTAAAATTACCTATTCTTTCCTTTTTCCTCATTCATAAACCTATGTCATTTCCCTAGAGAGAAGGGTGAGAGGAGAAAGATACATGGAAGAAGTTGGAGCTTGGTGAAGAGGATCCTGGACTAGGTTCAAGGCGCAGTCATTGATCTCATTGTAAGTAAACTTTGTGATTCTAATAAAAGAAGTACTTTTTTGTCCCGCCATATGATGTGTTCAATATTTATGTTTGATTCATGTTTTATTATGACATATAACCCACTAATTCATATATGAGATGCATGTTCGTAGTTATTCGTTTGTATTTTTATGAATGTAGGTCAACCTTGGGAGGAGACTTTTAGTCAAGGAGCAATCAAACACGAAAGGATCGACACCAGATGCAGAGTTTAAGGTAGAGTTACTCGATCATTTCATCTTGTATTTCTTGTATGAATGTGGGGTATTGTCAGGGTAGTCTAAAGAGTAGGATACTTTTATATGGTTAGATTTGCCTACATGTTGAACCCTAGTGTAGCCCATAGAGGGTTTTTCCCGCTATAGCGGAACTGGAAACCATATTGGGGAAACCTCTAGGGTTTTAGAGGATTTTTGGGTGTTTTAATTGGTTTGATTACCTTTTTTGAGTTTTCTATAAGTCACAGAGTCTTTAAGGGATTATGGTCACCTGTTGGTGCCATATCAGGTCTCCCTTCCTTGTTAGTATACCTATTTGTCTTCATTTTGAGGAGTTACAGAGGTGTACACAACTTGTAGTGGGTATGCACGTGTACATATGTTCCCTTCGTTTAGACAACCCGTGTACATACGCAGGCTATTGAAGCACCAATAGCGTGCTTGTGTCAAGAAACTTTTCTTTAAGAAGGGGCAGACAACCTCTTCCTTGATTGAAGTCATACTTCTCAGGGTTTCTTAATTAAGTACAATGTCTTTGTTTTTACAGTTGAAGCCTGGGTTTGATGTCAGTTTTGTTATGTTTTTAAATATTTCTTGTGTTTCTTAGATTTTTAAACTTATTTTTAGCTTGAAATTTTAAGAAAAATGAGTTTCATTTTGAAAAAAAATCCCCCCTCATGGTCGGGGGGGGGGGCATGAATCATGTATTCATTAGCTTCTTTTAGAATCATTTGTTATTTCTTCTTTTATTAGAAGAAAATATAAAAAAAAAAACTTAGCGTGTTAGGTCTTTTTCTTTCTTGGCATTTGATTTGCATTGTTATTTGAAAAAGAAAAAGAAAAAGAAATTAGCATAGTGTTGTGTTTTCTTCTCATCTTAAAAGAATTTCAAAAGAAAAATAAGAAAGATAATCCTTCTTTTCTAGTGTTCTTATCAGTTTCATTTTTTGCAAGAGTCTTAAAAACATAAGTTGCACTACCACATCCCTTTTGAGTAAATCAAGCCTTAAAACGAACGCTAAATTAAAATTTACTAGAATTTATGTTTGTAGGGTGAATCAACTAGTCTAGGCTAGAGCCTTGGATTAGGTTGGAGAGGAAACTCTTCAAGGCTTAAAAAAAAACATACAAGTCAGTGCTAGGGAGTGTAAAAATTCTAGTAAATGTGAAGGTTATCCCAAACTCCCCTCTAACATAGGGGATAAACATGAGGTCACATGCAGAAAGGTAGTAGAGATAACCCCTCCAAATATAGACCAAGCGTAGTGGGGAACACATATAGAGGACTTGTCGTGGGATTATGTCAGTTGCATTTGCCATGGAGCTTCATGGATCACGTATTCATTCGAGATCCTCAGTTGTCTTCTGGACCACTTTCTTTCGATACCCTTGATAGGTTTCGGGCTTGATACCCTGCTCATTGCGGTCCACCAAACTGTCGAATGTACCTGCCTGGTTACTGTTCGAGAGTTGGCAACCTAGTTGCCTTTATTCTAGGGACTCACACAGGTGACTGTGAGGGTATACCGTAGTTACACCTAGGGCAGACATCGGGCCATTCTTTCCAGAGTACACCCGGAGGGTGCTTCTGTGTTTGAGTTGCACTTGCACTGGTAAGTTTCTCTAGTGTTGGTTGGTGTAACTATTCTTCTAACTAGATAGTCATTTGCTTGATTTTGCTTTAGGAGATTTTAGCTTGTGCTCTGTGCTCTCTCATTTTCCATAGTCAGTTAGTTAGTCATTGCTTTAGGTCTCTGATCTAGGGTGGTAGACCACCCACTCCACTAGTCGTGAGGACGTTTTTGTCTTCCTCTTAGAAACATGGATTTGCCTCTTTATAGGCATTGTTTTGATAACACTGGTTCGCCATAGTCAATGTGTGAGACTTTTATGGACTTGAACGATATTGAAAGGGGAGAACCTGTGCATAGGATTTTCATGGAAAAATTTACTAATGATACCAACCAAGGAAACCCTTCACAAGGGGATTCTTGTGCTTTTCCTTTCTTCGAAAACGTTGGTGTCAATTTGATGGCCACGTTGTACATTCCTGGGTTGAACGTGGGACTACTGGTTTGGTTGGGCACCATTCCAAATGTCCCGAATTCTCTTGATGATTCTCAATTAAGCACCTTATGTCATAGGCACCATGTTGATGTTCCTTCTTCAACAAAGTCTTCCCTCCTCCTTCTCCCGCCTTTGGTGAAAGTATAGTTACTAGTAATCAGAAGTCTAAACAAAGTAATAAGAGGAAGAATAGGAAGAAGAAATCACCAACCTCTGCAAGTCATGTTGGATATAGGTCGTCAACCTCTTCAATTCATGTTGAAGAACAGAACCCAACCTCTACAAGTCATGCTGGGGGCAAGCACCCAGCCTCTGCAAGTCATGTTGGGGGGAAACGTCTAGTCCCTGCTAGTCATACTAGCAATAGGTCTGTAGCCTCTGCGAGTCCTGTTATTGACCCATCACCAACCTATGCAAGTCATGTTGGAGATGTGAAACCAACCACTTCTAGTCATGCTGGGGGCATTGAATTTGTTGAGAAACCTAGACGGATAGGACGTAAGCCTAAGTTCACTTGTAAGCTTTGTAAGGGAGATCACCTTACTCATCTATGCCATGGCCTTCCAGAGGTATGGAGATTGTGGTCCCTGTCTGCAATATCTTCTGATTCTGAGTCTTCTGAGTTTTCCTCACAGCTTATTCAGCCATTGGTTGATAAAGTGGTCATGTCGATCTAGTCATCGACTGATCCCACTCATCTTTTGGGGTGTGAGGTGCCTTTAGACCATGTAGTCTCTCAACCTATTCAACCATTGGTTGAGAAAGTGGTCACACCGATCCAGTCTTCGGCTGATCCCACTCCTCTTTTGGGGGGTGAGGTGCCTTTAGATCATGTAGTATCGCAACCTATTCAACCATTGGTTGATAAAGTGGTCACGCTGATGCAGTCTTTGTCTGATCCCACTCTTCTCTTGGAGAGTGTCAAGTCTACAAAAGTGGTCACACCGATGCAATCTTCAGCTAATCCCACTCTTCTCTTGGAGAGTGACATGTCTACTGACTATGTTTTTAGCATTTCCAGTTCAATACTTTCATAACAAGGGGGCATTCCGTTCACTTCGAGCACACCCCCTCCAAGCCCTAGGATGGTTTCCTTTGATTGGAATGACCTTGTTGAGCCTCTTCTTCCTTCTTCTGCACCCTTTCAAATAAGGGTTGAAGTTGTTTCAACAAACATTTATTGATGTATTATAGATGAAGGATCCTCTGCAAGTATTTTGTCCTCCTCAGTTTGGAAAGTCTTGGGATCTCCCAAGATTGTGTCTACTTCGCATGAGCTATTTTCTTTTGATAGACGTCCTAGTGAATATTTGGGGATTCTTTCTCAGTTTCCTATCTCATTAGGTGGGAAGATTGTCCTTGTCAATGTTATAGTGGTGTAAGGCCCGTTAGATTTTAATATGATTCTCGGGCGTGAATATGTATATGCTATGAACGTTGTGGTGTCTACGCTCTTCTGGGTGATGCACTTCCCTCACAATCGAAGAATTGTCACTATCGACCAACTGGCATCTGATAATCACCATCCTAATTCGGCGTTAGTTCAGGATGCCCCTTTATATGTTCCTAGTGTTCGTGTAGACTCTACCCTGCCATGGGTTAATTATGTGATGTCTTACCCTCAGTGTTCAATTGCTTCTGAGCAGAAACCTGTGTAATCATGTTTTCCTTATCGAGACTTGGTCTCAACAATTGATCCATTGGTTTATCCAATGGGGACATGGGAGCCCTTACTTCCCCCTCTGGGTCCAAGTGATATTGAGTCTCCTTCTGAGTCTAATCTCAATGTTTTTATATCCTCAAGCCCTCATGCTTGTGATTCTTCACTAATAGACTCTACCAGTCCTGGCCAGATCCTCCATCGTCATATGGAATATGGTCAGTTTACTTCACCCTTTGGGACTATCGACCCTCATTTGCATGATTTCTCAGATTTTGAATTGCCTTCAGATTAGGCTATCCTTGAAGCCATGACTACAATTTCTATATAGTGGGAGGACTTACACCGTGTTTTGTGTTTTCTTCCCTTTTGGGAGACTTTCCAAGTTGACTATCAAAGAGACTCTTGGTCTGAGCCTAGTAGTAGGCTCTACCTAAACCAGTTTCATACATGAGTCATAGCCCCCCAGAGTCTTCTTTAAGCCCTTTTCAGACTCTCTAAACATGAAAATATTGTCGAGAGATCTTGTTTTCCTTCACGCTCACCAAATCAGAAATTGAAGGCACGTCCGTCCGATAGTAGTTTACCCCCTTTTCGGTCCAGATGGTCAATTTTACGAACAAAAGTATACTCTAGGAACTTTGGTTCGCTAGAAGAGTATTCTCAGGTATAAGTTTAACCCTTTTTTGGGCCCGAGGGACTAAATTTACGAAAAAGGAACACCCATGGAGTCCATAGTTAAGATCTTTTCATACTCCCTAAAATTGAAAAGATAACCGAGTGAGATTATTTATTCAGACTCGTTAAATTGGTCCAGAAGAACATCCCCTATGGAGTCCATATTTAAGCTCCTTTCATAATCCTTAAAATTGAAAAGATCGTTGAGTGACCTTGTTTTTTCACACTCGTAATTGGTTCGGAAAAAAATCTACTGGCATGAGTTTACCCCTTTTTCCAGCCTATAGATTAAGGAGGAGAAAGGTAGACCTTGGGAGATTCGTTTTTCCATGCGAGTTATCCTAAGTAGATTTTATACTTTTTCGGGCTAAGGATACTAAATATAGAAAAAGGTTGCGAGTCCAAAGTTAAGCTCTTTTCAGACTCCTTAAAATTGAAAATATTTCCGAGTGATATTGTCTTTGTCACCCTCATTAAAATGGTTTTGAGTAGATGTCTCTTTGGTTCTATTTTACCCCTTTTTCGAACCGACTAGACTACCTGCATAAAAGGTACCCCAACGGAGTCTTCTTTTATGCTTTTTCAGACTCTGTAAAAATGAAAAACCATCGAGCTTACTTTCTCTGAGATCGTGAAAAATACATTGAAGGGGGTTTCATTGTGTCTTGATAATCGCATTTGCATATTTGCATATTTCGCCTAATACCGGCTCCATGTTGCTCTCAATTGAACCTTTGAAGCATGCCTTATATGCAAGCATTGTAGCACTTTGCCTTTGCGAACTAACACCTTGACCCATGGAGGAATTTTCCCTGAGTGTCCGTTTCCTGCACATGTCTCCTTTATTTGAGAATTAGTGTGTTCCTTGAGCTTGGAACAAGTATGATTATGAAAATCGTTCCTCCTTTGTAATGTGGCCATTTTTTATTATTTTTCAAGCTCTTTCAAAATATTGAAAAAGACAAAAAAATGAAATATACCCCAAAAAGAGGATGGGAAATTTATTTTCTTATTATGGAAGCACAATGAGTCGCCCTTGGAAAAAGCAAATCCTTCCATTTGTTCGTAAATATTTTGGATTTAATATGACCTTAGGAAGTTGTTATTGCTACATAGAGTTGTGTCCTCCTCCATTTGATTATTCTTCCAAACATATGGAGAGTTTGCATTGCCTCTTGCATCATAGACTTATGTCAATGTCATCTTGCCTGAGTCTGATCATCTATCATGCTATTATACAAGGGAATTTTTAGCCTACCTGAGTCAGCCTTTCTGTAGTTTGTCCCTTTCCCTCATACCCGACCATCCTGAAAGTCCAATCAAGTCCTTGCTCGAAATCACTGAAGTTATTTTCCTAATCACTGAGATCCTTTTGTCTGTTCCTGATGAGTCATTGAAGACCTCTGGGTAGTGAAGTCGTACACTCACATTACACTCCTACATGATTTTGGAAGATCTTGAAGTTGTTTCTCGAGCTCTGAAGGCCTCATCTCCAACCATCAAGAATCATTGGCTTCCTGAAGATGGATACTATACATGTATATATTTTGATTTTGAGATGTATATCAGATGTTTATTTCTCGCGGCTCCACTTTATATAGTTATATGACATGGATCTGCAGTGTATATGATTGGCAACCATGATTTATCAATCACTCTCATTCCTCTCGTCAAACCATCTGTAGCACTCATAGCTACAGCTCTAACCTTATGATTTCCTAATAATTGTTGTACCTCACAAGTAACCTGAATTTCCTGACCGGCTGTACCTTGACCCTTAACTATTAATGAATTGTAAATATTAGGCATATTACCTGGAGGAAAAGAGACATCCAGTACTGGGCCAATGATTTGAGCTATACGTCCCACATTTTTTTCTCATCCTGAGCATGGGTATGCTCACCTCGGTGAGACAATTGTTATTTTTGCAGATGGCACCTCCCAAACTATGGTCCCGGGATCACTCGCTTCGTACGTTGGTGAATATTTGTAATGTATTTCGGCCATCAGATGATCTTATGGCCTCACACATTAGGGGGCATCTGTTATAACCCTAAATTGCACCATATATGCATACCTAGAATTTGGCCATCTTACTTGTTATTTTTTCCAAGCCATCACTAAGTAGCTCTTCTTAAAAACACTATTTTTGAATATGTACACACCCTACACCACTACTTCCCACATACACATGCTTTCTGCACCACTACAACTTGCGTACATACGCTAGTTGCACCATTACAACCCGTATATTCCCACAAAATTTTCAAAAATTAAAAAGTTGCAAGGAATTCGTTGAGATTACAGGCTATTGGGTAGTTTCCCAACTGATCCACCACCTATAGCCTGTCACCCAACCAAATAACAATCCTTTATAAAAGGAGATTTTGTGGTGTCATTCCTAGGAGAAGCATAATAACATCATTCCTAGGAGAAGCATAATAACAGTGAAACTCTGCTAGTTTCACATCCCCTCCTTGCCCCAAGAATTTGCAACCACCTTATGAGTTTTGAGCGAGAATTCCCTATTCTTGCCTTTTTCCTCATTCATAAGCCTATGCCATTTCCCTAGAGAGAAGTGTGAGAGGATAAAGATACGTGGAAGTAGTTGGAGCTTGGTGAAGAGGAGCCCGGACCAGGTTCGGGAAGCAGTTTCTTATCTCATTGTAAGTAAACTTTGTGATTCTAATAAAAGAAGTATTGTTTATGTCCCGCCATATTATGTGTTCAATCTTTATGTTTGATTCATGTTTTATTATGAAATCTAGCCCACTAATTAATTTATTGTATGAATGTTCGTAGTTCTTTGTTTTTCTTTTTATGAATGCAGGTCAGCCTTGGGAGGAGACGTGTAGTCGAGGACCAATCAAGTGCGGAAGGATTGACACTGGACATAGAGTTTAAGGTAGAGTTACCAGAACTTTTCATCTTGTATTTATTTTATGAATGTGGGGTATTGTCGGGGTAGTCCAAAGAGTAAGAGACTTTTCAACAGTTAGATCTTCTTACATGTTGAACCCTAGTGTAGTCCATAGGGGGGTTTTCCTGGTATAACAATATGTGATAGATTTGTATCAAATAAATAAATGAGGAAAATTATTTTTTTAAATAAGTACCCCATATCCTCAATAGGATACAAAGCGTATTGATTATGTGATAGATTGGTATCATAGGTACAAGTTACAACACCATGGTTTTGTGGGCTAGAAATAAGCTTGTATATAAAGAAATTAGATTATTTTTGTAAAGTGTTTGATAAAATGCCTCAAGGAGAATAATTGGGGAGGTTTTATAAATCCAATGATTTTTGTAATGATGGCTCAAATTATTAAATTGTAGTCTTGTTATCTATTATATATATGCACAATTTGTGTAATTCATGCTTATATAGTTCAATTTTGTGAAGGAAATTAGGAAAAAACATGGATTAAATTCCCTAGAATGGTATAAAATCGACAAGTAATGGGGTCAATTTTGATGAGAGGAGTGAATGAATAAACTGAGTGTGGATAAGGTTTAGAATCCAAGTCTAAAATTCATAGAGGCCGTGGGTTATTGGGTGAATATATATACTAGTGACATGGAGGTATTAGGGTGATTCCAAGTGGAGTCTAGGAGCATAGGGGGTAGCAACAAGTGTGGGTCTAGGAATGTGACGGTGGGTTGGTAAGAAAACAATGGTAAGTGGCTTATAGAGGGAGTACGAGTTTTTTTTTAATGGTTGAAATCCCTTTGCAATTTCTATCAGAGTGATGCATGACCCCACACGGTAAATAGTTTGTGTAGGAAAGAGATCGTGTTAATGACTAACATGTTCAAAATCAATAATTGATACGAGTCGTTGATCTAGATCATGCACATGGGGAACATTTTCAGTAGGAGATGGATGGTTAGATATGGGACCCCATCAACCTTGTCACATCAATTAATAACAATATGTTAGGTGGAGGATAAAGGATAGGGAGGTACCAATGGCCTATAATAAACTCATAGTAATGTCTTAAATATGGCTATATGTTACAAAACCATAATAAAAGAGCCTAAGCAGCCATATGTTTGTGGACGTAGCGCAGGAGGGGGTGAACCACAATAGATCACGTGTTATGTGAAATTCTTATTATTTATGTCCTTTTTGTCAATGGTTAAACATTAGATGAATGTATTAATGAGGTAGTTAGATTTGTTTATTTACATGCATGAATAAAGAATGACAAAGTGTTTAATATAGATGTGCAATAGATGAAATAAATGAAGATCACAAAATACAATACCAGATTCCCACTCATTCCCATACTGCAAGAACTTGAGCATTGCAGTCACCCATAGAACTATCTTGGGTGAGACTAAGTAGTACACTATCTTTGTTTTGTTTACTTATGGTTTACTAGGAGGGCCAATAGTCTTAGAGGGATTTTTTGGAAGCTTGTTCAGATATGAACCTGGGTCAGACTAGGAAGTAGGAAGGGAGAGTAACAACCAACAAATGGTTCAGTTGCCAACTGAAACTACATGGGATTGAGTGAGTAGGATCCGTAAAAGAATCACGTAGAAAATGAACGTATAGAAGGGAATGGTCATATCGTGGAATCTAATGAAGGTAGATATCAAAAGATGGTTTAAAACAAAGGATCTTGAGTTTACGCAGAAGGACAATAGAAACCCTAAAATAACAACACACAAATATCTGGACAAGTATTTGTTTAGATAATTGCATGAAGTGTTTTTCTTCGATCTTATGCATGTGTTTCATGAGTGGATATTGAGGTTGAAATACAGTGACACAACAAATTGTATTAGAAATTTAGAGTGGAACCCTATGGATATCGCTCAGTTACAACAAGTTGATAACAAATTCACATGCGCAGTAGATTTCTGGTTAGACAGTATTGTTGCAGGATTTATCGTAAAATTTGCAGTAGATACTGCAAAGTCTTACAGTGCATTAGAGAAAGAGTTTCTAAGAGGACCGGGAGGAAGGTATATTAGGTCATTGTATACTTCCATAAATATATTACTGTATAACAAAGGTGTCAAGACTATGGAGTTAGACAATTAAACTTCCCTGCATGCATGGGGGAAGGGGGGAAGCATTGACAAGAGTTGGAGAAATAGAGGAAGAGATGGATAAAGGAAAGAAGGAGGAGGCCTTGGACCCAATCATGATGGAGAAAGATAAAATCAAGCATATCATGGCAACAGAGCCATAGTAGAGAGATAGGGATTGGAAAGCGATGAAGAAGAGGTAGAGGATATTCGGGTTGTGGAGAAAATTAAAGAAATCCTGCGTGAAACATATGAAAGGAAGACAAGAGGTCCAAGGGAAGGAACAAAACAAAAAACTCCTATCCATGTTAGTGTTAGTGTGGAACCCATAAACCCATGTGAGACTAATAAACTAGAAATAACACCACCATTCAGACAACCGAATTTTAGTGGAATAAAGACAACAAGAAGTGCACCAAACCAAGGAACAACAACTGGAGGAGCTAGTTCAGGAAGTAGTAGTGAAGTATCTATACTGCACATAGTTCATATTTCATCACCGTTCAAAATGGCAGGACAAGATCCCACCATTAGGTTACCAAAATTTTGTGGAGAGGCATCATAGGATCATGAAAAACACTTCTTTATCTATGAGAATATTTGGAAAGAAAAGAAGATCACATATTAGGATACAAAAGTTGCACAATTATCTATCATGCTAAGAGACCGTGCACTAGATTGGTACATGAGATTAGTTTTAAACAATTCACTAGGAACAACAAGGATGATTGAAGATGTCAAGAAGCTACTTATAAATTAATTTCAGAAACCGAGTTTAGAAGATCAGTACATGAATGAGATGATTGAGATAAAAAAAAAGCGAGAGAGATTGTTTGGGAGTTTGATTAGAGGTTCAAATGGTTGAAGGGTAAATTGAAATATGTCATAAATGAGAATGAAACATTGACATCTCTTTGTGAACTCACTATTACCACATATGAAATACCCTTTGAGGCAGAAAAAGTTTCAAACTATGGAAGAGGCTCTATAGGCAGCCCTACAACTAGAAGAGAACCAGTATCAAAATATAGATCCAATGATAGAGGAGTTGAAGGAGGATCTGAAGAACATCACATTTCAGCTAAACCAGAATAGGGGCAAAGAGAAAAGATAAGTTGTTTGGTGTACCACATGTAGGATGGAAGGACACCACAAGAATGAGTGCCCAACATTCACGCAGTACATGGTAGCAGGGATACCAAACCCTTTTCCAAGAGGAGGACCATGGTGCGAGTTCTGTAAAGCACATAGAAATGATCCACATCATTTTCCAATGATGCAGAAGTATCATATGGTACCCAAGAGTTCAATTGCAACTTTTGCAATTTAGCAGGTCATGATGACAAAGACTGTAGAACAATGGATCTGATGATAGAAAAAATGTCGGATACCTATAGGGTGTAGGTAGAAATGATGACATGACAAGTTGCACCTAATTTCAACCAAGTACCACCTCCATACAACACTATGCAACAACAATATAACAATGGGAAACCTTAGTATAATAATGTGTAGCCACACTATAACCTCATGCCATATAATCAGGTGCCTCAGTACAATGCACCGTGAGGAGACCGAACTAGATATAGAGGTGGAGGACGCGGTAGATGAGTATTTGGAAGAGACAAAGGTCTAGTAGTGTGCCACAACTGCCAGCATCTAGGACAATATGCAAGGGAATGTCGACTTCCACTAGTGACATGCATGTATTTTTGTGTAGTAGACCATGATACAGAGGAATGCCCAACACTTTTGGGGAATATTCAAGAAAAACAGAATCAGAACAATCAGAATGTTCGGTGGATTTTAGCAGAAGTAAGGGATGATGGAAGAAATATCAACATAGTTATGCACAAAGGAGATAATAATAGAGCTTATGTAGTACAAAAAAATCCATCACAACACCAATGTGTAAAGACAAATACTGAACCGCAAAAACAGTTCGATGTGGGAAAAGAAAAAGAAATATTCAAGGAGGCAAGACAAGAGTTCCTCAAGAAAAATGTTGCATCTACATCAACTGCGCAACATACTCAGAACGTACTAATGTATGAGATGCCCTTATAAATGGAATACACCAACGAAGTACCACCTATAGTGTAAGTAAGTACCATAAAGACGTTTCTTCAATCATGTGTTAAGCTACTGAATGATCCATAATCTGTTAAAGTTTTACAAAATATGTTAGAAAGATGTAACATAGAAGTAGAGGGGAAGTTAGAGCAGAAAATAGTCAATCACCTCCATACAAGGAGGAGGACAAGATGGGAATTTGGACTAAATGCCAACATTAGAGATTTCAACATGGGGGACATCATAATCAATTTAGGTTCCGAGGTAAATTTGTTACCCAAGAAGACATGGAAATGCATGGGAGAGACCACACTAGGCTATTCACCTTTCCAATTGAAGCTAGTAAACCAACAAAAAATTATACCAATTGGAAGGCTTAAGGGTGTGACCGTAGATCTGGATGGAGTGTGCACTAAGGAATACTTCTAAGTGATAGATATATTAGATGGTACACCGCCTTATCCAACATTGCTTGGATTGGATTGGGCATTCGATAATTAGGCCATAATCAAATTGAATACAAGAAAGATGACATTTGAATAAGGGTAATACAGAGTCATTGCACCATTATATCCATCAAAAGGAGAAAGGTTTGTAGAACCCACTTTCTTAAATCTGGAGGAAATCCACGAGTTATACAGAACCACCATGCATGAAGACAATTGTGTAAACCCAACTATAGATGTAGTACTCAGCTGGAGGAGCATTACACCGTGTGCTTTTAATTCAGATATAGGGTTGGAGAATTGGAAAAAGAGTTTACATGAAGTCTCCTCAATAAGGTGCGCAAGAATAGACCATGCAGTAAGATGGGTGGGTACATAGATAAGAGAATCTCCCAGTTTTCATGGGGTGAATGACTTAGAAGAATTCCTAACAAGATACAAAGACAAAGTGTTAGAGAATCAAAGGTTCTTAGCCCTGGACATTTCACTCAAGACAACAACTGCAATATGGTGGGGTGCATACAAAGAAACAGTCAAGGACTGATACCAATGTAAGCGACTACTGCGCATTAAATTCAACGTAGATAAATGAAGCAATGAGATGCATAGACATGATGGACAAGGGACACCAATATAACACTTAGAGAAGTGTATAACACTATGGATAATGAAACCACCATAGGAATGGACTCATTACTTCATCCACACATTGGAAGGAATTCCATCAAACTGGTATTTAGACCAAGAACTACGAAGAGGCATTGTATAACGGACAACATTACAACAACATTTTATAGTAACTTTCTCATTTGAACATGAGAACCCAAACATGGATTTAGCACTCAAACATATAAGAGGGATAATATTTTTTGATGAACCATAGGTTGAACTCATGACAAAGTATCAACAACAAAACAGAAAAATAGTTAAGGAATTGTTGTCATGCTATCATGTGGAAGAAGAAGCACTAGATGAAGATGGCCCACACAACATTCATATTACAAAAGTTGAATGTGAAAGAGAGGGGGAAGGTCCATATCTAGAATTATAATTTTTTGCTATGTCAATCAAGGTGAATAAATTCAAGATTGGGACAATTTAGAATCCCAAAATGGCCAGCATCAGAGACTATTGGGATGAACAAACAATGGAATGAATTACATAGTTACTACGTGAGTACAATGACCTATTCCAAACAACGTTTACAAAGATGAAATGCATAGTAGGAGATCTAGGAGATATGAATATACCTCTCAAAGATGAGGCTAGATCTATCTGGAAGAGATTGTATAGATTGAATCCAATATATAAGCAGAAAGTGAAAGCATAATTTGATTGAATGTTGGAAGCTGGTATCATAGAACCAATGGAGGAATCTGAATGTATAAGCCCTATGGTATTGGAAGAAAATAAATAGGGGATGGATAAGGATTTGTGTATACTTGAGAAAACCGAATGATTCATGCTTACATGATCGTTTTCCTACCCCTTTCACAGATGAGGTCTTAGAGAACGTAGGAGGCCAAAAGCATACTCATTTACAAATGAATTCTCAAGTTACCACTAGATCAAGATAGCCCCAGAAGATAGGTACAAGACCACTTTTTCCACATAATGGGGATCCTACTAGTACACATTCATGCCTTTTGGTATGAATAATGCACCGACCATATTATCAGGGGTAGTAATTGCTTCTTTTAAGGAGTTCATACACCAATTTTTAGAAATGTATTTGGATGCTTGCACCATATATAGTAAATTAAAAGACCATGTGGAAGTGTTAAGGATGATGTTGGAAATATGCAGACAATTTCAGATATCATTGAATATCAAGAAGTGCATCTTTGGGACACCTTTTGGAATAATGTTGGGACACATAGTGTGCAAACAAGGCTTGCTAGTAGATCCATCCAAGATTGCAGTGATTATCAATTTACCATCACCAAAACCAGTGCGCTAGTTGAGAGAAATATTGGGACATACATGATACTACAGGAAATTCATAAAAGGGTAGGCACAGATCACTATGCCAATGGAGAAACTGTTAAAGAAAGATATTGAATTTTAGTGGAATAAGGATTGTCAGCAAGTTTTGGACACCTTAAAATAAAATATGGTCACAACACCTATACTAGTATTCCCAGATTGGGAAAAGACATTCCATGTACATGTAGATGCATCCACTATAACACTTGGAGAAATTATGGAACAATGAGGAGAAGGAGATTTGGATCATCCTATAGCATTTACTAGCATAAAACTGTCATAATTAAAAAAGAACTACAATACTATAGAAAGAGAAGGCCTAGCTATGGTCTATGCACTTTAGAAGTTCAGAAATTACTTACTGGGAAAACACTTTACAATGTTCACAGATCATTCAACTCTCAAATACCTTGTCAACAAGCTAGTGTTGGGGGCGAGGATTTGTAGATGGATATTTTTATTTCAGGAATTTGTTTTTGAAGTGATAGTAAAACCAAGAAAGTTGAATGCAAGACCTGATCACCTGTCAAGGGTCACTAATGGAGAGGAACCTACAAAGGTAGAGGATAACTTCCATGATGCACAGTTGTTTTCAATACAAATAGATGATGAATATTTTGTTGGCATCATTGAATAATTGAGTACAAGGACTATGCCACAAGAGTTTAACATTGCACAAAAGAAAAATCTGGTAGTCATATATGCAAACTATCAATTGATTGCAGTACATTTATATAAGATGGGTGCTGAAAACATTTTGAGAAGATGCATAATAGAACACAAAATACCTCGGATTTTGGAAGAATCTTATGAGGGAATAACTGGAGGACACTATGCAGGGAAATATATCACACAGAAGGTATTGCGTGTAGGACTATGGTGGCCGACAATTCATAGAGATTCTAAGGACTATTTCTGTTAAGAACCAAATATCAATATAGCATAGAAAAGATTTAGAATAAGTACTCAATGCCTTGAAAAAGGGAGAAACTCAGATAATAAGCCTCCTCAAGGGGGAAACCTCCTTATGCCCACATAAATGTACAATTACAAGATGATTCAAAATGAAAATGTCTCCTTGGTATATATAGGAAACTAGGAGGTATAATTACAACTAATGGACTAAAGCCGACATAAATAAAATAACATTACTAATATAATATGCCCTAATTAAGGGGTAATGAGCCACTATTTAGGGCTTAACATGCCCCTCCCCTTGAGACAATTGTTGTCCACAACACTTGAGTAACTCTGGATGCTTCTGTATAAAAGACTCATCTTCCCAAGTGGAATCTTCAGCCGATAGTTTCCTCCATTTAATGAGATACTCTGAAATGGATCTATTCCTCAGCTGGAAAATTCTTGTGTC
>ML778292.1:81125-114227 GCA_009831015.1 Picea engelmannii
CGAAGGAAGGGCTTGAAAATGGAATTCATCAACCCTTGGAATGTGGAAGGTGCATTTGTAAGGCCAAAAGGCATGACCAAAAATTCATAATGGCCTTCATGAGTTTGGAATGCTGTTTTTGGGATATATTCTTCCTTCATTCTAATCTAATGATACCCTGAACGAAGATACAATTCTGTGAAATAGATTGCTCCATGTAGTTCATCTAACAATTCATCAATGACAGGAATGGGAAACTTATATTTAATAGTGATCTTGTTGAGCTCTCTATAATCTGGACACATATGCCATGAGACATATTTCTTGAATACCATTACCACCGGTGTAGAGTAAGAACTTTGGCTAGGTCTAATAATGCCAGCCTCTAACATTTCTTCAACAATGCATTCAATTTCACTCTTTTGGGCATAAGGGTATCTGTATGGCCTGATGTTACGAGGAACACTCCCATGAATTAGGTGAATATTGTGATCATGATTTCGAGTGGGTGGAAGACCTTTGGGAATATCTTCAAATACTTTGGAATGATTATCAATGATCCCTTGGAGATCTAGAGGAATAGATGGCTTAGATGTTTGAACATCTAGTGAGAATAGTTGTTCAATAACACCTTGATTCCCCTTTTTAAATAATTTTTTCATGCCATTAGAGCTTACCACCTTACTGGATTTCCTTGTGATACCTCTTAGCTCAATTTCTTTTCCTTCCAATGAAAATTTCATGAAAAGTCCTAGAAAATTAAAAGCCACTGTTCCTAATGATTGTAACCATTGGATTCCTAGTACAACATAAACACCACCCATGGTTATAGAAATCATTGGACTATTAATTACATATTCCCCCATAGTAAGATTGATCTTATTGCATTTTATTTAGCAATTGATAGTTCCTCCATCTGCAATCATTACTTGAAACTCTGGTGCTAGATATACAAAGCAATTGAGATATTTGGCTAATTTATAGTGAATGAAATTATGAGTACTGCCATAATCAATTAGGACTATTACCTTTTTCTTTTTAATATATCCTTTGATCTTGAGGGTTTGAGGAGTGCTAATTCCAGCCAATGCATTACATGATATCATGGGAGTCAACTCTTCATACAAAATTGATTCTATGTTTTCATCTTGAGATGGTTCTTGTTCATGTTCTTGTTCTTCTTGCTCTTCACAATCTATGTAGAATAATTTCTTCTCACCACACTTATGTCCCTTACTGTACTTGCTGTCACAATTAAAGCATAAACCTTTTTCTTTTCTTCCCTCCAATTGTTGAGGTGTCAACCTTGTAGGTCGAGGTGCTTTAGAAGAAGCAACATTATTCTCTCTATAGATGTTAGGATTGGTCCTTCTAGTAGCCATAGCCATATTTTTACTTTCAACATTTCTTGCCACCCTAAATGCATTCTCCAATGATTTGGGTTCCCAAAGGCGAACCTCATGTTGAATGTTATCTCTTAAAGTTCCTATGAATACATCAATCAAGTGCTCATTTGGAATATCTGTTACCTTTATATTCAATCTTTGGAAGTTCTCAATGTGCTTTGTAACAGAACCCTTTTGCTTGAGATTTATCAATTGGCTAAAGAAGGTATTTCTCCTTGTATTCTCATAGTGTGCTATCATTTCTTTCGTGAAAATTGTCCAAGTGATGAGTGATTTATGAGAACAAATCCATTTATACCGTACAAATTGATTGGGTTCTAAATATAAAGAAGCAATTCATACCTTTTGTGTATGTGGAACATTATGTAGATCAAAGAATTGCTTCATCTGAAGTATCCATGTGATAGGGTCCTTGCCATAAAACTTCCACATATCGATCTTAGGAATGTGGTTGGTCTTCAACCCAAAGTTAGAGTTTCTTCATTCTTGATTCACCTTCCTTGTGTCCTCATCATGAATTTCATGGGATACATTTTCACTTTCAGTTGTCCTCTCTATTACGAAAATTTTCAATCCTTCTATGATCTCCTCTTTTAAACCATCCATCTTAGTATTTATTGCCTCCAACTTAACTTCCATCTCTTTTAGTTCATCTTTTGTTACTGTCTTCTTTTGTAAATAATTTATGTCCCTACACATTTCTTCACCTTCATCAAGAGTCCAATTAGGATTTTCCGGAGGCTTATTTGGTGTAGAAGTTCCCTTTTTGGGTGGCATGTTGGCCAAGTATCACTTTTGAACCTTGATTTTGAGGTGGTTCTGCTAGACAATCTTTCTTCTGCTATATCTCCAATTTTCATCCCTTCTGGGTATGAAACTTTCCTTTTTGTAGTTCTCTGATATTTCTTCTCTGCAATGCCACAGGTATGATCAAAATTGGATGTGCCAAGTGGAATTTATGGTAAATTCCCCACAACTTGCTGATTTTTGTCCTCTCCATGAGATCTCACTTGTATAGCGTGCCCCACACAAATAAATGATATAAAATTCCGAAACTCGTACCAGAAATAATACAAATTGTCCACTATCCAATGAAACTGGTCTCACTCAATTTGTATACTCTAGAAAGAAGTTATGATTGTTTTACCTGGAACACATTCTTGAGACTAGTCAATAGGACTAGTCAGATACCCTATCTTCCATAGGGTGTATCTACAAATTTAAGATGACCCAAAAGCTTAAATTTTTACCACATATACCTTAATAATTTCTGTGAATAGCCTTCGGAGTTCAAGATCAGCAACATTATAGAAAATATTTTATAGCGAAAATTCCGCAATGACTCAGTTTAGGATGATTCTAGAACCCTATCTTGCACAGGCTGTATCTCTAAAAGTATAAGGCCTCAGGAGATGAAATTTTAACCCAACCTACCTTAATCCGTCTACTAAATACAATTCAATCCTTTCCTTCTAAAATGTTGTAAAAAACAAGTTATAGTGAAAATTCCAAGGTGTCTCAGATATAGCAGTGAAACCCCAAGACCTTGAGCTCTGATACCATATGTTAAGAACCAAATATCAATAAAGCATAGAAAAACCTCAGAATAAGTACTCAACGCCTTGAAAAAGAGAGAAACTCAGATAATAATCTTCTTCAAGGGGGCAACCTCTTTATACCCACATAAATGTACAATTACAAGATGATTCAAAATGAAAATGTCTCCTTGGTATATATAGGAGACTAGGAGGTATAATTACAACTAATGGACTAAAGCCGACATAAATAAAATAACATTACTAATATAATATGCCCTAATTAAGGGGTAATGAGCCACTATTTAGGGCTTAACAATTTCCATAGATGCGATGTCTGTCAGAGGGTTGGTAAACCTAATAGAAGGGATGAGATGCCCCTAATACCACAAGTAACGTTGCAGGTATTTGAAAAATGGGAAATAAACTTTGTGGAACCGATTAACCCACTAGAAAAGAGATTAAGGTCAAGTTCTATCATTGCTGCGACAAAATACCTAACAATATGGGAAGAAGAAGCACTACTAAAAGATTGTAGCGCAGAGACAAAAACACACTTCTTGTTTGAACAAGTGATCACTAGATTTGGATGTCCAAGGATTTTGATGAGTGACCAAGGAAATCACTTTATCAACAATACTATCAGGGCTATGACCGAAGAATTTGGAGTCTATCATCATAAGAGTACACTGTACCACCTTCAAGAAAATGGAATAGTGGAAGCCTTCAATAAGATCCTAAAGAATGCCTTAACTAATATTTTCAATGTCAGCAGGGATGATTGGGATTTGAAGATACCAATAGTACTATGGGCATACAAGACTACATGAAAAAAGTTGACAGGACAAACACTATTCAGGTTGGTGTATGGATGAGAAGCAGTGGTGCCATTAGAATTTATGGTACCTAGCTTACGAGTTGCAACAATTACCAACATGATAGAACAAAGCATAGTAAAAAAAAGGCTAAGTCAACTCATGGAAATGGAGGAAGATAGGATTCTATCAGGATTTCACTAGGAAGTGCAGAAATAAAGAGATAAAGATTGGAATGAAAGACATATCAAGAGGAAGATCTTCAAGGAGGGATACCTAGTCTTGTTGTATGACAGTAAATTTTGTCAGCATCCAGGAAAACTCATAACGCATTTCCTGGGCCCATACAAAGTAAATATTGTCACTGACGAAGGATCGATATAGTTAAAAGACTTGGGAAGAACGAAACTGAGAGGAATGATCAATGGGAGTTGAATGAAACTATACAGGGACAACCAACCTCCTAGCACTTGAACCATACAACGTAGTAATAAAATATGTACATAGTGTATTATAGTAGATAGAGAAAATGAGAAAAATAAACAGAAAGGAGAAAAATAAGAAAATCCATAAAAAGTATAAATGGGCTAAAAATACAAATATATCGGCAGAGATGGAAGGTTTTGATATAATAGAACTTTTATAATTAACAATGTGCTTCAGAAAAATCAGTGATCGAAAATAGTGCGCACAAGGGGGCAATCAACGAGTAGAAAGGCACACCATGCAGGAAACACAGTAGAAAGAGAAAAAGTGACAATTGTCAGTGTGACACAACTGTCATTTTGACGACCCGCTATAAAAGTTGGAAAAGGGGGGAAAACATTCATTTGAATTTTTCACTAAGGGGAATAGAGACAATGCGAAGTTGAAGTGCGAAAGAGTGTGAAGTGATAAAAACTAGTGGAGATTTGGCGCCAATAGTTGGAATTTAGCAGAATGTCACCATCGAGAGTCGGAGCGCTGAATAGAATCGGGCGGAATACGTGAAGTAGTGCTTGAGTAATAGAAATAAGAAAGAAGGAGATGCCCACAGTCGTGGATGTGGACGTGATTCACACGTCAGAATAAAAGCATTCCACCACACACATATATGAGGAACAAAACCTCGCACAAGAGGCCAAACAACTGGAGGAGGACACATAAAGGACATAATCTGATGTGTCTAGGGGAACATGGATACACCAAGAGGAACATGCCACAAATTCGACTCACCAAGGCCTAGAGAATGGCCAAGAAATAGAAGTAGATCATGAAATAGAGCTCGAGGCTATGCCAGTAGTTAGGGAATCATCCCCACAAGGGAAGAAGAAGTCACAAGTAGAGAGAAGTACGCAAGGCATACATCACACATAGACAAAATTGGCCATATTGATGCCAAAAATCCCAAAGAAGTGAAGACCGATGATAGAATGGTGGGAGGAGTAGATTCTCTTAAATACTCCGACCATGATGTGGTCGACCCAGTAAAATTCCAAGACTTGGCACCATAGAATTTCTTGTAGAGTAGGGGATAAGTCTCATCAGGCATACCATTGTTTGAGCCTATGTAGCGGATCCTAGGGTTATACAGTATGGGAATCATGAACTTGCTGGACATACCGCACTTTGGGCATGGTAAACACATCAATGGATGTGTGAAGCAACTCCTAACATGAGTACATGGAGGGATTTTGTGGATGGATATGCCCATTCCTATCAATGTTGATCTGATTGCAACAATTACCGAGTTACTGATGGATAGGGAGAAGCAAGAGAAATATTTAGAAGAAAAAACAAAGGAAAAAACAACCTCCTACAAAATAAAGGTGAAGCATGGTGCAAAGAGGGGTAACAGGGGAATTAGGACCAATGACATCAACGATCCTGCGACCAGATTTGCAACAAGATTGTTAGGTTGCAAACTAATGCACAAGTGCCGAAAGGAGGAGGTAACTGTAGGATTAGTAATAGTAGAACTGTAGTGTGTGAAGGGGATCTCGATGAGTTGGTCCCCTTATTTACTAAATTCCTTTCTAGAATATTGAAACGACACACAATATTTGGGCTCTGACTTCCACTACTCGTGGTTACTCATCCTCATTGCATTGGTGGGATGGAAAGAACCCACATATAACGTGTTCCTATAGAGAACGGGAAAGTGTGGGGCAAAAAAATACATGTCTCTTCGAAGCACAACGGATCCCAAGGAAAATAAAATCAACAACGATGTATTCACGCTGTACCTAACGAATATCTAGACAAAGTTTTCAGACACATGGAGAATCTCACCTGAAACTGTCGAGGAGTTTGGACAAATATCAAATTTCCAAGCATCACACCATAGTATGTGGCTACAAGAAAACAGGGATCCATCCAAGGAGTGGCTACAATTGAATTACTCCATGGTGACACAAGATATCCAGATGGAGGTCCAACAGTGGTTTGAACAGTGGAGAATGCCAATAATCCCAAAGATAGTGCCAAGAGGACAAACTACAACACATGACATAAGAGTCCTTGCGTAGCAGGAAAAAGCAAAATATGTAAACAAAAAGAAGAATAGGACACCAAGTCAAGAGGGGGGAAGCAGTCCCATAGAAAACAAAATCCGGACAAAGAAAAAATCACAGTGTGGTTCTACACAAGGACCATCACGCCCAAAAAAGGCACCAAATGGAACGATAGAGAAGGGGTGAGAAGAAGGAATAAGAATGGAGACACATGAGAAACCTATGGAGGAAGAAATGGCATAGGATACATACATGGATACAGATATTCCTAAGGAATCAGAGCCATCAATGACACAAAGAAATAGAACATGGGAGCAAGCAAGTGACTCCAGGAAAAAGGAGAATTCCCATATAAAACCAATGAAACATCACTGACAGAAGATGATGTGGATGTGATAGCCACGACAGTGGAAGATTGACTGTCATAGGTGTGGGAAAATGTCGAGAACCATCAGGCTTCAATTCTAGAGAAAATACAGGAGGTAAAAAATGTGATGGAGTAGTTGAAGATACAGGTCGAACTACAACAAACAAACACACCAGAAAAGGATAGGGAAGGAGTCCTTGCTCAATAAATAATGGAGATCATAGAACAAGGGAGTTCCAACTTCATATTAACACCTGAGATGCTATTTCTTGATGAGGAGACAACGCATAATCCTTTGAATTAAATTGACACAATGGACTTGGCTTTGCCTAAGATTTCGACAAAGGTACTATATAAATTACAGGTCAACGTTGTGTAGGAGATTCAGTCCAGAGAAAGGTCTGACATGATGAATCTACAGATAGAACAGGAGGAGAATACCATAATGAAAGAATTCATCATCTAATAAGGGCTAGAGAAAAAGATGGCACAACAAAAACTTGATGAGATGGAGAACCAGATACAAGTAGTATTTCAAGCCATCTCAGATAGCACAAAATCGAAGGAAGCATCTTCAGAAGAGAAGATGAGAAATATAGCATAGATGTTACACAAATACAAATACCAGAACAAGGAACCGGAGGAGCGCGTAGTACCTACTACTCCTTCAGACATCATAACGAAAAGGGAAAAAGATGCGATAACATCTGCAGAGAACATCGCGCAAAATATACAGAGAATGAGAGAGATGTTGGAAAACAACACCCAACTATGGACACATATACTAGAGGATAGGATCCTATAGAAGCTGCAAGGGAAGGAAATTAAATTGTACGCAGCAATGAAAAATGTCAAGGAACGCGTTGAGGGGTCCTAAATCCCTTTAACTCAAAAGTTGCAAGAGTGTTCCTTGTTCTAGGATCGCTGTAATGTTGAAGGATTCAAAATGTTCTTCCTATTGATAATTCCTCAGGTAGGGAGAGTTGCAATGTATAGTGTTCCTTACTTGTTTAACGATGATTTCATAATCTTAAAAAACCTTCAATTCTTTAACGTTTAAGTATATGGATTTATTTATCCCTTGTACTAGAGATTAATACTCGGTGGTGGTGTTTGTGCATTCAAATTCTAGTCTACACGACAAGAATTGTTTTTTACCTTTTGGATCAATGAGGATGCACCCTGCCCCTAACCCTTCCTATGATTTATATCCATCAAAGTATAAGGTCCAAATTTGTGAGAAAAAACCATCAACTTTCTTTCTTCTACCACTTTCCTCCTTTCCTCCTATCTGTTCCGTGGTTTCTAACACAGGTTCCTGACAGAAGAGGGTTTCGTCGACCGTCATCACCAAATTTGATTGAAAAATAATTTCAGAGTTTTGAGTAAGAGGAACATCATATGAGAGGGGGGAGAAATTCCCAAAATTGGAGTCATAAGAATAATTTCCTAGCATGGGGAAATATATCGATGAGGGTTCATTAATGGTTTCTAGGTCGGTGACAGTATGTTTTAGATATCTTTCCCTATCGATCCTTATCATATTCGTGTGTCCCTTTAATGGCAACCAAAGGTGAGCCCAGTCTATGCTAAAGTATCAATTTAACTTCCTTGACCAATCTCAACTAAGTATCAATCCATAATCTTCTAGGATATCTACTACAATGATGTCAATTACTTGAACAAATTTAGGGTGTGTTTCCATTCTGATCATTACATATTTGAGCTCTCCCATAAACTTCACCTGGATTTTGTCTAGTTGTATCACATGTTTATCACTTTTGAGAGGGAATGCATTTAATTTCTTTCATATAGACAATGACATAACATTAGAGGATACTCCTGAGTCAACCAGACAGTTATGGAGGTTTTTGTTAAAGACTTCAAATGTCAAAAGGAATTGTGGGATAAAAGGTTTTTCTTTCTTATCCTCAGAGAAAGCATTTATAGTTGGTTTATTTCTTAGATCCATGGGAGATGGATTTTATCCTTGATCAATGCTTGTTATATGGTTTTCTACTGATTTCAAGGATTGTAACAAAAAGTCCTTCTGCTGAGCGATTCTACACATGTCCATGACCGATATATTTGCCTTCAAAATTTTCAAATCTTCTACTATGTTGTAGTCTAGCTTGGGAGATTCTCGTGTATGGATGTTTATAGGATTTCTTCAGGAGAGAAAAGGTGCTTTTGGGTGATTGGGTGCTATTTTTCCTCTCAAAGGTTGGGTCGTAGTAAGGTCATTTTAGATAGGCTGAACCCTATTTTGTGTTTGCAAAACCAAGTCCTCTACGGGTGGTTCTTGAACCTCAAATATGTCATCAAAAGGGATTAGTAGGTTAGGGTCCCATATCATCATGATTGTTTCTTCTGGTGGATCAACTTCTTCTTGATAAAAAATATTCATAGTTGAGTTGCTTGATTGTTCGGTAAGGGAAACCTCATCTAGAAACCAGTCGGCCATCAAATTCATAGCATGCACCCATTCTGGGCAGTCTCTTTCAGAATGTTTCTCATAGTGACAGGTACAAAAAGAGTTAGATGCTACATTTCCCAGGTCGATATTTAAGTTGGCCAGGGGAGGTTCAATTGCTTTGAAAGGTGGATTTATTTAAAAAAAAGGTTTATAGGGCCTCTAGCCTTGGTTTCCTTTCCCTACACTTCTTTTCATGGATATGATTTCATTTGACAAATTATTAACCATGCGTTGTAGGTCTTCTATGTCTCCACTTCCCTTTTTGGGACTTTGTTCTATTTGTTTCCCTAGGGTTCTAGTCAACATGAGTCCTCTCCTGGGAGGAGGTTGAAATTCCTTCTTTACCAAAGAGACCTGGCCTTCTTTACATCCCTTCATTTGGAATTCTATTGTTTTGGCTTCTTCAAAATTCTCAGCTAAGGTTGTTTTGGCATCCCTCTTCACAAACATGGAAATAGGAGCTGGGAGAGCATTAACATATACTTAGATTTGCAACTCTTGAGTGGGTTTAGCTTCGGGTTCAAATTTGTTTAGGATAGTGGTGAACCATTTATTAAAGTCTTTAACCTTCTCCATTGAACTCATTGTGGCGACAAACAACTCAGCCATCGAAGCTCCTGTAGTGGTTTCTTCTGCAAATTTATCTAGAAAATCCTTTTGAAACTTTGTCCAACTAGTTATGGATCCTACAGGTAAGTTAAAATACCACTCGGAGGCCGAATTCTCAAAATTATAGGGGAAAATCATGCATACTATGTCTTGATGTTGGACATTCATTGGTCTAATAGATAATATGAAGTTTTTGATACAGTCTTCAGGAAATCCTGAGGTTTCAGGGTCAAATTTAGGGAGTTAATTTTTTGGATGTCGAGGAAGGTTATGTACTCGTGCAGGGATGCATATAGTGTCTCTGGCCAACCATGGTTGATTATTCTAAGGTGGGTTTCCCCTTTCTTAATTATGGTCATTGTTATCGTCCATGTCGTCTGATCTCGAAACTGAGCGTTCTGAGTTAAACCCTTCCTCGTCGAAAAAATCGTCGAGCTCAGAGAAGTTACCGGTTGGTGTTTCAGGGATTACATTAAGAGGATGTTGGATTTTGGTGAGGGAGAAATCTATTAGGTCTTCTACTATGTGAACAAAAATTTGGTTGGGGGTGTCGACCACTAGTCTACTTACTTGTTTTCTACGAGGAAGTAACAGAGCTAATGGTAGTGCTCTGATTTGTTGGGTGTAAGCTCTTGTGATTCTTCTGAACTAATTCAAATCCTCATGGGGAAGAGTGTAAGTTATTTCTGGGAATAATTTTTATTCCTCTTGCTGGGGTGAGTTACTCATTTCGGGAATACTTAGTGTGTGTGGGCTGTCTTGAGAATGACTAGCCATGCATGTGGGTTGTTTTTAATCTACAGGTTGTGCGAAATATTATATAAAAAATATTTTCATCCATTCCTTCTTCATCCATCCTTCTAGCGCCAATTCTATTGAGGATTCCTAAATCCCTTTATCTCAACAGTAGGAACCAAACCTGCCACCGAGGCCCAACTAGACTCTACAACATTTAATGGTGGAATGGTTCTCTAGATCTTGTGATCCGGCCAATTAATCGATGGGATTTATGTAGTGATTAACATGATGTCTTCTTGTGAGAGATCCTCCTCCAGTTTGAACATTCTCTTTTTTGTATTTTCCCTTATAGGTGGGACCGATACAAGATAAATGTTGATATAAACTAGCTGGGTAACAAAGGGGAAATGCATAACTACTAAAGAAGGTTGATCTTGGGATAACCCTCGTGCTCAAACAAGAAGACAATGATTATTACACCTATGACAAGCCTAGTAATAATACATTAACCTGTTGGTGTTCCAATCATTGACTGAGATACAATTATCAGAAGAAAACATACATGTATTTTCCTTATCTCTAATCGTTGATCACACATTAACACAAAGATTTACTTTTCATCATTAGAGACAAAAACTATAAAAATATTGAATCAGATAACTTATCAATAGATTCAGAGGCTCTTACTCGTTACAACATCCATTCATGAGATAAAATCAGAAATAATTCTTCCTCAAATCCGATCACACACACTTTTGATGAAAAATGAACATAAACTTGTCTCTGGTCCTAACATGACTTCTCAATTAAGGTAGCTCTGAAATAGTTCTTTACAAATCCAAAAATGAGTTTCTTATCAAAAACCATTGACCTCTTCTAACAGGTCGATCCTCTTACTTATAACATATTATTAACTGAAAATAACTATCAAAAGTTCAAGCTAAGTAAAACAAAAATTCACCACATGGCAGTTTCATTTCTCAGTCTTATAAGAGTCATCAAATGATTTCACTTGAGTGGATGACTCTTCTCATACTCCGACCATTTGACGAAGAGTTCCTCGCATGTGTTGGCATACAAGAATCTGTGTTAGTCCATCGGGGCCGAAATGATCTCCTTTATCTCCACTGCTCATGCCTGATACTTGAATATTTTAGCACTTAACTGCTCTAACAATGTACAAGCTTTGATTCTGTGTTGCATGAACTACTGTACTTGACTTGGCACCATGTTTTCCACCTTTTCTATCTCCACAACCCATGATGAGTCTTGTTTGACATGTAGGTCGATGTCTCTCATCACCTAATTGATATTGGTCCAGATCCTTTCGCACTCAGCCCATTTCTCCTGGATTTCCTGATGAGGTTCTTGGGCCATTTTCACCCATTATTAGACCGACTTCTTTATGCGATCGATGATGTTATTCCTTAGTACCCAAATGTCGTTCTCTTCGACATCTCGGCCTTGTTGAACCACACTGATGTATTCAATCCTTTCCACTGCTTGGTGTGATTTCTCATACCATATTTCATATCCTTGCATGTCACCAACTCCATAAGGGTGTCTTATTGGAAATCAACTATCCCTGCAGTGAAAAGGTGTCGCTCATTTGTGAATTTACTGTAGGAATCCTGGAATTCGCTTCTCAAGAACATTGTGGCCTGTGTGGAATCCTGATAGTATTTCTCCAAATGACATGGATGCTCTAACTACTTCAGCATAGCAACCATCTCCTCTTCATCCTTCCTCGCTCTATTTAGGGTTGCATCTGTGATTTCCATCCCTGTGCCTATAAGCTCAGACGTCTTTCCAATCTCCATGCTAATTAATTTTTCCTCTGTGGTGATTTGGATGGAGTTGTCCAGAGTAAGCCTTCTCTTCTTGGTGGTTCTCTTCATGATGGATTTCCTATTTCAGTTGTAGGTGATGACTTGTATATCAGTGACCTCCTCCATGATTTCAGGGATTTTCTTCTCTCCCCAAGTAAGTGTGTTTCCCAGGCTCCTGATGATATAAATCTGTTCAAAGCTGGGTTCTTGAACCTCTTCTGTATGTCCCAAAATTTTGGCCTCTGGTTGATGCTCATCAGGAGGTAAATTATTGGCCAAGTTTGATGAATCAGGGGTAGGCTTGGTACTTGCTTGATAATCAGTTGTTGAGATGTCGATTTCCGGCTATGGAATTCCTTCTTCTTGTTCACCTTACCCTAGCTCATCCTTCAGAATGTCCACTTGGGTCCCCGGTGCATCGACTAGCTCAGTGTCTAAGAAACTTTCGACCTCCTAGTCACTCTGTGGGAGGCTTTGAAATTGAGCATCGGGAGTTGGGGAAGATTCTTTCTCGGGTTCCTTTTCCTTTGTAATGTGTACCAGAGTCACCAGGGAAACCTCCAAACTCTCCTCATCATCATAGATAATTATTAAGTCGTGTAAGGGGTTTGGTTCACTTTCTCTCCCTAATGTCCTTGCTATCTCGGGATGAGCTGAAACTTCCCCGAGTGATCCATCCTGTGATGTTGAAACTTCAGATTTATCTAACCCATTGATCTCTTCAATTTGTATTGGCTTTGGGTCACTTGGACCTACCTGGATTTCAATTGGGTTTTCAACAAGGAACCTTATCATTTATAAAATGTCTGGTTCATTCTGCAACTAATCAATTACTCTTTGTGCTTGTTCCATTAGGATCAATCCCCTTGCCTATGCCTCCAGTGTCAAAGAAAATCCCTTACTTTGCACCTTTGTTGCCTTCGTTGCTCTAATTTCTTCCCTGGATCCGAGGGCCTCTTGAGTCAACTTTTCTATTGTTGACATTTGTTCATCCATGCTCATAGCCTTGAACCTAGTCATTTTTGGGTCAACCATTCTTTCCACCACCTCGTCCCAGTCCTGGGCATTCTCTGTGAAGACTTCCTCTTCCAACTTATCATGAACATACAACCAGCAGAATGACACATGTGAAGCATGTTGTAGGACCAGGCCCTTTGGATCGTGCTTGCAGAGTTGGCCTATCGAGAATCTGATTTGGGGTTGACTCAACCCTTGTTGTTTGGCTTGAGAGGTATCCTTTACCAAATATAACCCTACATGGAAACCGTAGGGTATGAAATCCCATTTCTTGTCTTTGAACAGGGTGGCATTGTAGCCTTGCAAGATGGTATGATAACATATTTCTCCTACGATGAGCTGATATGGTACATGAGATGGTAGGATATGTGGTGATCTGGTGGTCCCAAACACCCTGATGTAGTTTGGGCTCTTTTCCAAATACCAATGGCCTACCTTGGATATCATTTTCTTGGCTTTCGCTGATATCCTTAGGCAGTCATTCTTAAAAATAATAAAATAAATTCGGGCGATGAATTCATCACAGATGAGGGAGTAAGATTTCTAATACCTGTTTTCCCGTAGCACATTGAAGTAGACATGGACCGGGAGCTCTGTAACATGCCAACTCAGATTCATGTCGATGAAGACATTCCTAGCACACATGACATCGAGAAGGTATGAATCCATGTAAAAATTTGGTTCTTCCCCTTCCTTCGGTGTATGAGCCTGCTGCGCACAGGTTCTTAGTTGCTTGGATATTATTTCTCTCCAGTTGAAGCTGCAACTATGTATGTCAAAGGCATCCATGCTTATGAAAACTTGGAGCATTCTTTCTCTCTATATAACTAGTAGATGAGAGCCATCAAATAGTTGTATGGCTCCCTCAAGTTAATTGTCCCATAACAGCCAGTGATTCAGTTGGTAAACTTCTTGTCCTCCCTCCACCATGAGGCCATCACCCAACTAGTGTCGTAGCATTCGTAGAACTTCACCACAAAGTCTGTGTTTAGCCACTCCTCTAGGTCTCCAAGTTTGTAATATTTCTGGACTTCTACCAGGAGGAAAACTCCGACACACCCACCATTGTCATCATTTATTAAACATTTATTTGTGTATGTGTGGTAGATGAGCCACTTTAGGACCTCTATGCAGAGGAAAACATGGGTTCTGATTGCCACCATATGTATATATGACCATCAGATGTTTGGGAATACCTGGTCGTCGAGCATCCTTATGTCCAGATCACTATGTGGGACATATTCTGGCTATTTTTATTGGTTGATCCTGTTAAAGAGATCCCTCCATTGTGGGAGCATCATCCTAGACCTAGTGCTTGCCTCTATATTACCAAAAGCCGGAGGCTAGATGAAAATTTTCTTCATTGTTTTCTTGACGACAGGCTCCGGCCTAGGGACGTACTCCAATTTCCTTACAGTTCCTAGAGAAGAACCTTCGCCTATCTATGGCTCTTTTATCTTTGGTTCTCTCGATGAATGTTTGGTGGTTGGATTTATCGGTGACATTGTTTCTCTGAAGCCTTTTAAAAACTGGTTATTTTGATAATCACGGGGTCGATACAACCTTCGAGTTGATCCTCTTTCTCCTTTGGATGCTCTGGAATTATCTTACATGTAGAATGACTTCGTTCACAATGGTTCACTATATTTTAAATAGGAAATAAACTACCATGTCACATCAACCATTCAATTTGATTGATGAGTGAATTTTCAGTAAATCTTCCGCCAAATCTCTAGAACTTAAATTCATCGTGGGTTGACGATGGAGGTGCGGGTGGTGATGTGGTTTATCGGTGATTCCAAAAGGATGTTTTGATTGGTCCACGAGGTACCAAATAATGCAGGATCGAGTATTAATTATCTCCTTAAATTTTCAAAATCTGATCATATCTAATGTTGAAAATGTCCTGTCGTGTCGCTCCTTCAGTGGGTGGATCGAGGATTGGGGTCATGCTATGAATAATTTTCATTGATACTCTCCTATAAAAGATCTGATGCAGATCAATCTTACCATATAGTATTGATGTGACAAAGCTTAATCGGGGGTGTGACTAGGACCTAGGTAACCAAAAATGACTCGGGATAGAACTAGATCGTACAACCTTCTTACCTGGTAAAGACACGTGGTGTTGGAGACCAGTGAATTAATTCGCTCATGTTAGTTAAATTCAGGAATTTCCTTAATCTATTTGTTCTAAAATAAACCTCAGCTTGCCGATGTCGAAAAAGTTCCAAGGATTGACAATCGATGATAAGCCTACCAAAGATCTATCGGGTCAGCTCCCTTGAAAAAGTCCCGATGTCGAAAACTGCATCGGGGATCAATGATCGGGGATAAATTTATCGTGTTCAAAATGTTTATTATGATCCTTTTAAGTTTTCCTCGATCTCGATAAATTGCATCGGGCATTGGCTATCGATAATTTCTTTTCATCCTTCATTAACTTCTGTCCTCCTCGTATCTTACCAATGTCAAAGAGGATTGGCTATCTCTCAAACCTTTATGCGAAAAAAAAAACTCGCGTAAATTAGAACTTCCTTCTATCGATGTTGATGAAGATCAGTGCTCAAATAATGTGGGTTTTCGAGTGGTTCCTCTTTCTTCTTTGAATTCTTTCTCATGCTGAACCTGAGTGCGTTGGGTGCAGTGTTCGACTATCAATTATTAATTCAATTGTTAAGGTCTTTTCATTATGGGGTTTCATAATTTCAAACAAACCTGAATAGGTGATGAGAGTCATGAAAATAATCAAAGAAAAAACATTTCTCAAATTAATGAAATCGAATAAGACAATGCAGAAGATCAAGTGGTACCCAAAAAGTTAAAAATGTGATAAGGATTTTTAGGGTGTATTGAGTGCTCAACAGAATGAAGAACAATGTCCCTGCTAGAAAAGATCAAAACTTCCATAGAGATGAAGAACTTACAAAAAGAAGAAAAAGTGGTATAGACACAAAAGATGGAAAGACATGATCAGTTGGAGCCCTTACAGGAGAAGGAATAACAATTGGTCATGGAGATCAATGTAGAGAAAGTGTGCATCGAACAAATAGGCTTGGATGGGGGAGAGATATTAAGACCTCCAATCATCGTGCGAGTAGTAGATGTAATTAAAGAGAAGAGAAACCAATCTTAGGATAAATTCTAGTGGATAAAAGAGATGTACAACGCACTATCACAGGCAGTAAAAGATGTTGGAATCCATGAATTACTTGGGATGATTCACTATGTCAGTTTTGGGGGACTGTTGGCACAAGACAATGTTGAGATAAATCGAAGAAGCATTGATGGAATCAGAGCATTTCCATAAAATAGGGGAGCACATTGGGAATAAAGAAAAAGTGGCGTTAGGAAAAGAGGAAAATAAACATGTGAGGCATGCATGCAAGAAAACCTAACCACATTAGGGTTAGGGTTTTTGTAAGACATTGTAATGGCTGAGAAGCCAAGAATAAGTACCAAGAATTTCTAGGGTTGGGAGAGATACCATGTTAGAGAAGACTATTTTGTGTAGCAAGGAAAAACAATTGTAGGATCTGATACCTTTTTGTAATATGTTGAGTTGTGGGAGGGTGAGGCAAATAGAACTTGAGGGTTAGATCACATGCTAAGGATCCTGGTGCGATCTACTCATCCTCACAAAGGTCATAGAGCCTTTTTTGTAATCGTATAAATAGAGTTGTAGTGCGTGCGGTGCTATATGTTACATAACCATAATAAAAGAGCCTAAGAATCCATATCTTTGTGCATGTAACCCAGGAGAGGGTGAACCACGGTAGATCGTGTGTTATGAAAAATGATTATTGTTTATGTCCTTACTATCAATGGTTAAACCTTAGATGAATGTATTAATGAGGTAGTTAGATTTGTTGATTTACATGCATGAATAAAGAACAACAGAGTGTTTAATATAAATGGACAATAGATGAAATAAATGAAGATCAAAAAATACAATCCCAGATTCCCACTCATTCCCAGACTGCAAGCAATTGAGCATTGTAGTCACCCATAGAACTGTCTCAGGTGAGACTGCACAGTACACTCTGTGTGTTGTGTTTCCTTCTAGTTTACCAAGAGGGATGATAGTTTTAGAGGGATTTGTTGGAATCCTATTCATATCTAAATATGGGTTAGAATAGGAAGTAGGAAGAGAGAGTAACAACCAAAAACACATGTTTCCCGACTTCCATGACCTCAATAAACTCACCATCAAGGTCAAGTTTCCCATTCCTTTCATTGATGATCTCTTGGATGAGTTGAGTGGTGCTCGGTACTTCACTAAACTTGATCTTCATTATGGATACCACTAGATACGTATGCAAGAAGTTGACATCGCCAAGATTGCCTTTCAAACTCATGAGGGTCACTATGAGTTCTTGGTCATGCCCTTTGGCCTATGTAATTACGCCTCCACCTTCCAAATCCTCATGAATCATGTCTTCTGTAATTTTCTCCATCATTTTGTCTTAGTTTTCTTTGATGATATTCTCATATATAGTAAAACTTGGCAATCCCATCTTTCCCATGTGGATCAATTTCTCCATCTACTCTCGCAGAATCAACTTTTCCTCAAACACTCTAAATGTTCATCTGACTACTCAGAAGTCAAGTACTTGGTTCATATTGTTTGCAAGGTTGGTGTCCCAGTGGATCCTAAGAATATTGAAGCAATGTAAGATTGGCCTCGCCCCAAGACTATCAAAAGCTTGCGTGGTTTTATGGTTTTAACAGGATATTATCACAATTTTGTTTATAATTATGAAAATATTGTGGTGCCTCTCACTTCTATCCTTAAAAATAATTCTTTCACTTAGACTCTTGCAACTGATCAGGCATTTCAAGCCTTGAAAACGACTATGTGTACTACTCTGGTTTTGGCCCTTCCTGATTTAACAAAGACCTTTGTTCTATAATGTGATGCCTCTTGGAGAGGAATTAGAGTAGTCCTTATGCAAGAGGGCAGACCTTTTTCCTTTACCAAAAAACAATTGTAAGAACGCCATTTGGGCCAATCAATTTATGAAAAGGAAATTTTGGTTATTCTACATGCAATGGATATCTGACACTCTTATCTCTTTGAGAAAGGATTCCAAATTAAGAGAGATCATCAAAGCCTCAAGTATTTTTTGGAGCAACAACCTTCCTTTCTAGAGAAAACAAAATGGGTAACTAAGCTCTTTGGATATGATTATGAGAACATTTACAAGAAAGGAAAATAAAATGTCGTTGTTGATGCTCTTTATTGAAAATATGAAGATGAAGGATCCCTTTTCTCCCTATCCTTCATTGTACCATATTGGATCCAAGCTGTTCGCTAGGAATGGATACAAGATTCTAAAATTTCACATATGATCCAACAATTGCAAGCCAAATCTCCAGTTTCCCCAGGGTACTCTTGGCACAATGATGAGCTTCGCTACAAAGGTCGTTTGTATTTAAGTAAACAATCACAACTTAAATCCACGATTCTTTTTGAGCTTCATGCTACACCCACAACTGGGCATGCAGGGTTTACCAAAACTTATGACCGGGTCAAACATTCTTTTTTCTAGGATGGTATGAAAAAAGACGTTCACAATTTTGTGGAATAATGTGATGCTTCTCAATGTAACAACGGTTAAACAATCAAATCTCCTGGCACACTCCAACTGATTCCAATTCTACCCGCTATTTGGAGGGACATCTCTATGGATTTTATTGTGGGATTACCTAAATCAGAAAATAAGTCAGACATCATGGTGTAGTTGATAGTCTTTCCAAGTATGATCATTTTTTTGCTCGTCAACATCCATTTACTACATCCACTATGGATCAAATTTTCATGGATCATGTATTCAAGATTCATGGAATTCATCATTCTATTGTTTTCGATCGAGATCCCACTTTCACCAATTATTTTTTAGGAAGAACTGCTCAGGCTACAGGGAACCCAATTGCATCTCAACACCTCCTATCATCCCTAGATTGATGGTCAAAATGAAGTTGTAAACAAGTGTTTGGAGACTTATTTGAAGTGTTTTAAATTTGAAAGGAAAAATCAATGGGATCAATGGTTACCATTAGCTGAATGGTGGCACAACACTTCTTACCATATAGCTACTTGCATGACTCCTTTTGAAGAAGTATATGGACAAAAGTCACCATCTGTTCTCTCCTACATGCCAAGTGTCTTGAAACTCCAAGAGGTTGACCACACACTTACAATTAAAGAATATATTCTCTATACCCTCAAATAGAACTTGGTCATGGCTCAGAATAACATGAATCAAAAATTTGATCAAGGTCGCTCATAACGTCAATTTGTTGAAGGAGACCAGATATTTATTCAACTGTAACCTTATAAGCAAACTTCATTCAAGGCAGAACATCGTCAGAAACTCGTACCAAAATTTTATGGTTCTTATACAGTTCTCAAGAACGTGGGATAGGTGGCCTATCAGTTAGCTTTTTCCATTTCTTCTAGGATCCATCCTGTTTTTCATTTCTCCTTCTTAAAGAAAGTGATTGGAACTATGTGCCAAACTCAAAACAACCCTCCCGAGTTGGATGAACAAGGATCCATCTGGTTGCAGCCACAAGCCGTTTTGGACCAACGTGAGTATCATCTTCGTTAGCGCACCATCAAGGAAGTGTTACTTCAGTGGAGAGATACAATTACAGTAGGTGCCACCTGGGAGCCAACTAATGTTCTGCAACAATTTCCTCATCTCAAGCCTTGAGGAAAAGGCTGATTTTAAGGGGGAGGGCATGTTAGGAACCTAACCTACCTAACCCTTCAAGTGAGTAGAATAATATTTTTCCATGTAATAAAGGTCAATATTAATAAGGCCTAGCGATAAGGAGGAATGATTCAAATGTAAGAATACCTAATAGAATCTTCTGCTTCTAGAAGGATCTTCCTCTAGATTGTTCTTTTGGATAGATAGATTTAGTATAAATAGGAGTAGAGGGTATGAGAATTTTTGTCTTGAAGAATTATTGTAATAGATATTTTCTCTGCTGGAGGTTTCCCCCTCGAAGAGGCAATTCAACCTTGTTTCCTATCAATAAAGGTATAATTTTGGTGTTGTGGTTCCATACAATTTATTGTTCCGCTATTATCTCTGCATTATTTTCATATTCTGTTGCTATCTCGGTGTTATTTTCTTCATTATTTATCTTCTATTCTAATATAATATACTTGGTACCTTACAAATATGGAATAATTTGAGGTGCCTACCCAAATGGATAGATAGAATGGTTACTTCCCAAGTTAACTTTATACAAAACGAGTGGCATTCCTTGGGTACACAATGTTTATGTTTGGACCCAAAGGTGACTTGTCCCCATGACTTGGAGACGCAATGGACTTAGTTGAACTTTGGGTGCACTTGGGCATTGACAACTGGATCACTTGATGGTTGTGATGACCTAAGCATAGATGAGCTAGGTAGACATATTGTGAGGGGGGATTGGGGTGATGTGAGTGGACTGGTTTGCATGATGAAATGAGTCAACTTGAGTGAATTGGGTCCACTCCATGATCACAACTTGTCCAAGTGATGGGAAAGACATGTATAAGTATGGAGTAACTCAATGAGATAAGGCATGGAAGGAAGATAGACAAATAAGAGATCAAGCATGTGAGAGTCATCTAGAGGTATCTGGTTTTCTTGGAAAAGGGTTGGAACCATAGGTTGGTAAGTTGGCTAAGTGACTAAGAGGGAAATAGAACCTGTAGGATGAAGGATTGTGAATGCTTCTTGGGTTGGATAATATGAAGGTTGGAGGAAATTTTTCAGAAGGTGACTAAGCTTGGTATCTTTGTATTGTTGTAATTGAGCTGCAAGTAGTGGTTGAACTCCCCTCTTTGTATCAATGTAACATTCTTCCATATATTGAATAAAAAAGTGTTAGGAACTAACTCGATATTGCTTGACCACATATGTTGTGCTATATTTTCTATGTGTTTAATTTTTCCTATTCTCTATTTCCTAAGCATAAATTTGACTTAGTAATACCAAGGGATTTTTTGGCCATGGCTGGACATGCACATGGTGTATTGATGGATAAGACTAAGTTGTATAGGACTTGGCATGGTTACAAAGTTATGGGTAAAATTTGAGTGAAGAGGAATAATTTGGTTGTAGTAGGTGTAGTTTGTTAAAGCAACTAGATAGGAGGAAATGTAGTGTCGAATGACTAGAGATTACAAAAGGAAACATTTCAGGAAATAGTATTAGGTCCATGACAGGTGGTATTATGGTTCAAATTATCCAAGAAGTTGGTTTTAGAATTGTGTTGGGTGCTCTTAACCATGACACAAAAGGAAGCAATCAGTTGGGAGGGTGACTTGATATGTTTGAGTCATATTTTATATCATCTACCAACCAAGACAAAGATTAAAATAGTGGGGTTCTCATGGTGACAACACTTGCTGCAAGTGTTGTAGAGACCTTGCAGACATAATTTTGGAATAATGTCAAGGAACACTGTGTGCTGGAAAGAGGCAAAGATTGATACTGAATTGTTGATGTGATCCATAATCAATCTAGGAGAAACTTAGATGAGTTTCCTGCCATGACTCAGGGTGCACTTCACCCTAGTTAAGATGCATGTGATAGTACTAGAGGACACCTTGTAGATAGCCTTGGTGCCAAGTATAGTTGGACTAAAAATCCCCCCCATAGAACTTTTGGAGATGATGTTGTGTTTTACGCCTTAAATTGATCCACTTCAATTAGAGTTAAATTGATCGTTCTTACTTTTTTTTGTTTCACTTAACAAATTTTTGATGATAGAATTGTATGGATGAAAGGTTTCATAGGATTGGAACCTTAGATAGAAACCAAGGGAGACGTGACCACCAAATATATTTTGTTTATTTGATTATTAATGGAAGGATGTTTTAGGTGTTAGTTGATACTACTACCTCACACAACTTCTTATGAAAGGAGTTATCATGTGAGTTGGAACTTAGACTTAGGCCGTGCGAAGCTTTGGTGAAATAAATTAACTCTAAGGAAAAGGCAATATAAAGGTTTGCTTCCATAATTCACATAAAATTGTACAAGTGGAAAGGTCAAGTAGAATTCACAGTGTTGTTTATGGATGACTTCGTGGTCATCCTTGGCCAAGCGTTCCTAGGGAGAATGTAATTAGTTCTCTTTACTTTTTTATATAAGTTGTTTATACTTGTTGAGTGGAAGCTTTTTTTTGCACACAACATCAAGGAAGCGATATATAAAGGTGCAAATTGTATCCACATTGAGTGTGAAGAGGGTAGCTAGGCACCCAAAAGTACAAAAATTTGCAGTAGTCATTGGAAGTGGATGAGGGTGGAGTGAGGATTCATATTCCATTGCCACTTACCGATTTGTTGGATGAACTCTCAAATAAGATGGCTGATTCATTGTCAAAAGTATTCCCACCTAGGTGCATTGTTGACCATCGTATAGAGTGGAACCAAGGAAAAAACCTTCGAAAAAGGATCTTTATCAACTTTTAGGACCTCAAATGGTATAATTGAGGTGAAAATTGAAAGATTTGGTTGAAATTAGGTTCATTTTACCTTCTATAGCACCATATGGTGTACCTATCCTCTTCCAAAATAATAAGGACACCATTCATCTATGGATGTGCTTGTATTACCACACATTGAGAAACAAGACCATCAAGAATCAATACCCCTTCCTCTAGCCATAGATTTCTTTGAAAACTTGTCCAATGCCAAGGTCTTTTCAAATCTAGACTTGAGGCAGTGATACTATCAAGTGAGCATTATAGAAGGGGATGAAGTGATGACAACTGTGGTGACAAGGTGTTGGGCTCTAAAGATGTCCTAAAAACAACCTTAGTTTGACATTAATTTTATCAACCGAGGATTCGTCTTTTCTCTCAAGAATGTCAGCAAAGTCTATGCAGATAGTCATAGAGGGTTAAATCATGTAGATAATTCATCTACATAAAATTTGAGTCTATCTAAATTACTACGATAATCAAGTTCTTCACACATTGACTAAAAACTATGAAACTAATAACTTCAATCAATAGATATATATTCTGAGTGGAAACACACCATAAATAAACACATTAACCAATTACTGAATTTATTCATCTATCTAATAAACGACAATTTATTCTATGAAAACACTCAATGATTAATTAATCTACGGGAAAGGAACAACAATCTACTGAATATTTAAGGAGGATCAACAAATGCCAATTAAACAAAAGGAACAAACAAATGCGATTTCAATAAAAGGAACAACGAATGTGAATTTAAACGAAAGGAATTCACAAGTGATAAATTGATAACAAATGGAAATAGAACATCAATCGATAATCTCCAAATGGAACATCTATTCTCTCCGAATGGAACAACATAACCAATTCATAAAAGAATCAACACATTAACGAGTCTATCTTAACTATTGAAAGGAAATTAAAATCATAGAACTATAATAGAATTGATAATATTACATATGCGACAATAGCTCCTGTTGACTAGGCCCATGGTCTTTAGAAGATACTGCTACAAAAAACTTAGTACGCAGAAATGATCAAAACGCTTGAAGCTTTCATTAATTCCATAACTGGTAAGTCATTTACAATGGGATTGTTGTACATAGTGTCAACAATTAAGAGATTTGAATTCTTGGTTATCTCTCTATCATTCACTATCCTTTATATATTACAATGAGATAAGTAAATTAAGTTATCTTGAGGATTGAGAGATCCTCAGGATTGCTTTTACTATTTATGAAGATTGCAAGATAAAAAATCAATCTTCCTTTGAACCGTTTTGTGCCTGAATTATTCGATCTTCAATGGCCTGTGCATCTTCATGATCCTCTTAATTATCTTTGGTTAACAACAATTATACATTTCTACATAAAATCAAAACAATTCAAACCAAAGTTCATAAAATATCTAATATCATTTAATATTATTTCCTAAGATATTGTTAACCATTTTCTTCCCTAATTACTTCAAATTAATATAAAAGTCAACAAAGAGCATATCACAAACCAAAGTAACAAGGAGAATATTTATAACTTCTTCTCAACCTACCATACCCCCCAACTTGCCATTTTGCATGTCCTCGTGAACCAAGAGAGTTTATATACAAAGCAGTAATAGTCAAGGGTGGAGAGGTATCTTCTCTAGGTATTCAGAACCCATGCTTACCTTTAAGCTCTTGAAAAGAAACGTCTTCCCTTTTCTTAAGAATTTCATAAACACTTTGATAACCCTATGGAGGATACCAAATAATGGGGGGATTGTACCTGCATCCAATCCAGGAAGGCCCTTCTTCCATGATCATTTTGGCATACCTCTCTAACCCGAGAGTAGTTGCTTGAAAATTCCTGAAACCAAATGGTTCCTTGTTCTTCACTTCATTTGAAGAGACACTCCATCTTAATTTGGCAGCAAAAAAAAAATCTTATTTAATTTCTCCAAAATACTGCAACCCTGAATGCGCAACATGTCTATGGATGGGGGCTAAAGATTCCACAACCTTCTCCCTCTTCATGAATTCTCTATGTTGCATAATGGTATCAAAGGGTTTAGGAGGTTCCCCTCTCATCCATAGGTCTAGTCCATTCTCCCTTTTCATGAATACCTTATGTTCTTTGGCCCACCTAAGTTGATTTTAGAAAAAATACAAAAAGGCCTAGAACTGGATATCCCCGGTGAATGGATTGGGGTTCTCTTCTTTGTTTTCTTCTAGAATGAAATTGTGAAGATATAGTTAACGCAAAAAGTATTGCAATCCATCCTCTTGTTCTTTAAAACATGAAACAAAATTAGAGACAGTGGTAAACCCAGAAGGTGTGCCTACCCTAATGGATTTCAATTTTAATAACAAATAGCGTTGTAATAGAAATAGGGCATAATTAGTATCAGAGGCCCTGCAAGATAATATATCATAATGAATGGATTTTTTTTTTTTTTTCTCCAAAGCTCCATCAATATGACCTTGTACCTTCTTTACCTTTTCTTTGGCTCTGCTAAGCTCAGAAAAGGTTTCATTATCAATTGATGACATGGCTCGGAGTTGCCTCACAACTTTATGATGTTCTGTCACTGTCACCATTTCACTTCGACATTGCGTTAGGGCTTGTTGGGATTGTTCCAGTTATGATTCTAACCTTCTAATAGTGGCATCCTATTTAGAAGAATGAAATAATTCTTCAGTATGAACATTTGTTTCAACTATTGTTAGAACCTCTGTTTGAGTTTCTATTTAAACTAATTCCAAAGGAGCATGAAATTATGTTTGTGTTTCAACAGAATTAGTGTGAATTGCCCTTGTGAGAAGTGGATTTCTTCCCTGTACTCTAGCCCTATTAGATTTCTTCTTCTTATGGGATTTGTCAACTTGTTATAGATTCTTCTTAAGTTGTCTAATTGTTTCTTTCAATCTGCCAGCTTTCTGTTTTAATACTTTTATTTTCTTGACCCTCTTCCTCAATGTCTTGTTTTCATGTTCCAATTTTTTGATTCTGTTATTGCCTTTTCTTGCTGTTTCTTTCTGTCTAAGAGGAATTTCAAGGTCTTACCCACCTTGATAAATTGGTAATTCATTCTCTGTATCTTCTGGACACTCTTGTTGTTATAAATGACTGTTCACCTAAAACTGAGGTTTTGGTTGTTCTTCTCCCTTAGGAGATGGCATCTCCATATCAAGAAGATCAAAGATAGGGTTTGAATGAGACGAAGTTGGAGATTGAGGTTATCCTATCCTTTCTATATCTTCAGTAAGTGATATCCCCAAATTTCCCAACACTTGGGACATCTCCTCTTCATAAATTCTGAAGAAATCATCCTGTTGTCCTGTAAGGATTTCATGTGATGGTTATTCTATTTGTACAGTGTCCTGAGTGATTTCAGGTTGTGTTGTTTCTTTATCCTTTCTTATTTTTACAGAGGAGGTTTCAATAATATAAATTGTTCTCTGTATTTTCCTCTTTGATTTTCTTGCCTCCATTCTCTGAGTTTTTGCCAACTGCATAATGTTTGTTTCTAGTTTAGGTTGGGGGGCTGGTATTTGGGCATTGTTAGCACAAGATTGGTTTATGCCTCAACTTTGCATAAGTCCTTCATTATTAATTTTGGCAAATGAATATAATTGTTATGGGATATTTTATTTATTTTGGGGAAAGTTAAAATTATATTGGGTTATGCCCAATCTCCAAGTTCAAGCATTAATCGACATCTCAAGACAACACTAGCCAAAGACATAGGCCAATGCTAGCATATCGATCAAGTTATACACAAAGAGCCAAGAGAGAGACCAATATTCAAATTTAAGGTGCCAAGTGTCAATAACAAGCATTGAAAACACTCTCACAAGGTTCCAAGCATCAAAAGCACCCACAAGAAGTGTTTATAGTTCTCGATGGTTGCTACAGCTATAAGTAATCATTCTCCTTTTTTATCTCAATTATTTTGATGGATGGTGTTAAGGAATTTGCAGAGTTTTCACAGGATTTACGCTATAAAATTGCATGTAGACACACAGGCAGGCGCTACCGAAATTCTCTACCAAAATTCTGGCAGAAACCGAATTGTGCAGAATTATTTTGCAAGGACGCTTCTGCTAGTTTTGAGTGAATAACTTAAAACTTGGATTATGAACAAATGAGAAAGTATTTTTGAATCTCAGAGGAGGTTTTTGTTCATAAAATTTCAAGTAAAAAAAACCTCTCTCAGTTGTTCAAAATGTGTTATGGTTTGAGATATATTAGACATAGAAGTGGTGCTACCAACTGTTTTATAGCTGCGCTACCGAATTTCCTGTAGCGGTCATGGTTTGAAGGCTTGCTTGTTGGGAGTTTGCCACATGTCAAAGAGGATTCAAATGGATTCTCAATGATCATTTAGATGTCAAGGGACACCTGCACCTAGGATTTATCTCCATCAAAGGCCTCATGCAATGAGGTGGAAAAAATTTATTAATGATTTCCAACAAATTCCTGAAAATTAGCAGTTTGTTGGATTTTTGTCTCTTTGATTGTTGCCACCTATCTCCAAGGCTTAGAATACAATGGAGGAGATAGGATTTGACCTCCTAAGGTTATTTGGATGCTATTTTATATTTAAGTAAGGGGATATCTCTTGGAGGGGGGTGGGTTTCATGAGCAAGAGAGATGAGAGAGATGTAGGACGCACTTTTCCTATGATCATTGTAACCCCGAGGGGATTTTGTTTTTGTAAACATTTTTGTTATTGAAGGTTCATGATATCTGTGTTATCAGATTGTATCTCTTGTTTTCTTTTCTAATTTGTCTTCTTACTTGAATGAATTGTACACCTTGAGGACCATGGTTCCCTTTGATTAATGGATTCTTGAGCATTTGAGGATCTAATGTATCTTTCCTATTAGTCATTGTTTACATTCAAGTACCTTGGATTCATTTATGCAGAGAGGATCTCTGCTTTATGGATGTTCTTCTTTGTGTTATCTTTTTCTTCCTCTGTTTAACAAACCTTTATCTAATATGAAGATCGATTTCATTTAATGAGCAAAGTGTTTGCTTGACTCCATAGCCCAATGGTCCATCACTGCTTTACAACAACTTACTGTCCTTTTCCTTCCTTATTTTATTTTTCTTGATCCACAAAACCAATCAAGTCTTTTATTTCTATGTTGCCAATATTACTCTCATTTATAGTCTGGGAGTGACTCTTGGAGTGATAACATAATTGGCACAGTTGCCGAGGAACGGAAGTGAAGCTAGTTTCCCCGGGAAGAATGAAATAGCTTTGAATTTTGATGGCATACAAAAGGAGGACACATAATTGACTGCATCATCTTCCTGGCGACTCCATGATTAAAGACTCCATTGGGGAGGATCTGATTGACAGAAGATGAAGAGGATGAATTTCAAATCTAGGTATCAGTTCATTAGTCTACTTCATGAACTGTTGTATTTCTTTATCATCTCTTTCATGCTTTTCCCTTTGCATGTAAAGAGAATCATTTTTTGTTTTGTATATTCAGAAAATCATCATCTCTCTTGTATATATCCAACTTTAGAAGAGGAAAGCTTGCAAACTACTTGTATTGTAGAGGTAGATTTGGTAGCTTCCCCCCAACCCATCCATAAAGATGATCATTGTATTCAAATTACTTCCGAATCTGATCAGTCATGTAACCTTGAGGAAATTAAGATTGATTCTAAACCTACTCAGACTTCAACACCTTTGGGCATTACTGCTGAACCTTGTCATCAACCTGTTAAATTTCATAATCAACCCACTGCCTTTCAAATTAAAATCAGGATGAATATATTCAAGCCTTTAAGGATGCACTATATCCTTCATCCTTATCCTCTTGACTGCTATGAATATCTTCCCTGGTTTTCTAGAGAGAATCAAGTTTTAGCTGAGAGACACTTGGAATCCTTTGAGGATTTTGTTGAGCAATTTGATATTGTTCATGAAGATGTGATCATGAGATTTTTCTCCAAGTATTTGATCATAGATGATTCTGCATGGTTAAAGGGTCTAAGAACTGATTCTATTGGCTCTTGGATCAAGTTCTCTAATTATTTCTTGAAGTATTGGGGTGAGAATAAATCACGAGATTCATACCTTGCTATTTTTTATGCTTTGAAGAGAGAGCATGACGAAGCTTTGTCTGTTTTCAATTAGGGATTTTATAGCATCTATCATGACATGTCTTTGGAGATCTGGCCTATAGAAACTTCTTCCATGATATATTATGTTATGGGTCTTTAATCATAACTTTCTCTTCTCTTGCTAGAAAGGAAGTCATCATCCTTAATGAGCTTGTTTTAAGATGCCCAAGAGATAGAGGAGAACATCCATGCTTCCAGAAGGATCCGAGAGTGGGTTTACTCTAAAAATATGCAAGCACATAAACAAGTGAACTATGAGTATGGTTCAAATTTTTAGCAGGAAGGTAATGAGCTTGAAGCATATTTGGAACAACAATGAGAATATGAGTTTATTTCAGATTCAGGTCAGGATTATTCAATATTTGCAGAGTACTCCAGGGATAGGTACGAGTCTGAATTTTATGATCAATTTGCAAACCAGAATGAATCTATGGTAACCGATGATTGCATAGGAAACTGCATGTTCCTAGCTGATCATAGTCCTTGTCATTTAAACACTATTTCATCATCATCCTCTGAGCACTTTTCTGAAGAGGAAGTTGAAATGATTGATGATCAAGATTTGATTATAAGAGAACAATAAAGTAATCAACCTTCCAACAGAAAATAAGTCATGGCTAATGAAGAGTTCCTTGTGAATCAACATGGATCTGATCTATATTTCAAAGATCCAGTAGCAGCCTTCATCAAGTCATACATTTCAGAGAACCAGAAGATTTCATATTTTTTAAAATCATCAGTATTTCTGAGTGAGTATGGTTTTTTGAATGATTTTTTATTATTTTTGTTACATTTCAAACATCAGTTGTTGATCAGTGACAAAGACGAGGTTTCTTCAATTTTAAAATTTCTTGAATGGTTGTTATGGAAGTCAACATTTACCTAACCAAATTGCATAGTTGGTTAGAGTAGAGTAGGGTAGGAAATAATCTCACTGCTCAAGCATTTATTTTCTTCCAGTTTGCAACAGAAATAGCAGTTAGCTTGGTTGAATAAGAAGAGTTGATTACAGGGGTACAAAGATCAGTTGCATAAGTCTTGAGAATTTTCAGAGATCAGTTTCACAGGCTAGATGATTCCACATCCCTAGGATAAGGCACTGAAATGACAAGATTTATTAGAGCCTCATAGGGAGGACTCTATCCCCCATGGAGCCTATGTAAGCACAAGATTGGTTTATGCCTCAGCTTTGCATAAGTCCTTCATTATTCATTTTGGAAAATGAATATAATTGTTATGGGATATTTTATTTATTTTGGGGAAAATTAAAATTATATTGGGTTATGCCCAATCTCCAAGTTCAAGCATTAATCAACATCTCAAGACAACACTATCCAATGACACAGGCCAATGGCAGCTTATCGATCAAGTTATACACAAAGCGCCAAGAGAGAGACCAACATTCAAATTTAAGGTGCCAAGTGTGAAGAACAAGAATTGAAAACACTCTCACAAGGTTCCAAGCATCAAAATCACCCACGGGAAGAGTTTATAGTTCTCAATGGTTTCTACAAGTATAAGTAATTGTTCTCCTTTTTTATCTCAATTATTTTGATGGATGGTGCTAAGGAATTTGCAGAGTTTTCACAGGATTTACGCTATCAAATTTCACGTAGACACACAGGCGGGTGCTACCGAAATTCTCTATCGAAATTCTGGCAGAAACCGAATTGTGCAGAATTATTTTGCAAGGATGCTTCTGCTAGTTTTGAGTGAATAACTTAAAACTTGGATTATGAACAAATGAGAGGTTTATTTGAAAACTGGAGGAGGTTTTTGTTCATAAAATTCCAGATAACAAAAACCTCTCTTAGTTTTTCAAAATGTGTTATGGTTTGAGAGATATTAGACATAGAAGTGGCACTACCAATTGTTTTACAACGGCGCTACCCAATTTTCGGTAGCTGTCACGGTTTTGATATTTTCCTTGTTGGGAGGTTGCCACCTGTCAAGGATGATTCGAATGGATTCTCAAGGATTAGTTAGATGTCAAGGGAAACATAAACCTATAATTTATCTCCATCAAAGGTATCATGCAATGAGGTGGAAAAAAATTATTAATGACTTCCAACAAATTCCTGAAAATTAGGAGTTTGTTGGATTTTTGTCCCTTTGACTGTTGCCACCTATCTCCAAGTCTTAGAATCCAATGGAGGATATGAGATTCGACCTCCTAAGGTTATTTGGATGTTATTTTATATTTAAGGAAGGAGATATCTCTTAGAGGGGGGTACGATTCATGAGAAAGATAGATGAGAGAGCTGTAGGAGGCACTTTGCATGTGATCATTGTAACCCTGATGGGATTTTGTTTTTGTAAACATTTATGTTATTGAAGGTTCATGATATCTCTGTTATCAGATTGTATCTCTTGTTTTATTTTCTAATTTGTCTTCTTACTTGAATTAATTGTACACCTTGAGGATCATGGTTTCCTTTGACTAATGGATTCTTGAGCATCTGAGGATCTGATGTATCTTGCCTATTAGTCACTGTTTACATTAAAGTACCTTGGATTCATTTATGCAGAGAGGATATATGCTTTATGGATGTTCTTCTTTGTGTTATATTTTTCTTCCTCTATTTAACAAACCTTGATCTAATATGCATATTGATTGCATTTAATGAGTAGGGTGTTTTCTTGACTCCATGGCCGAATCATCCATCATTGATTTACAATAGCTTAATGTCCTTTTCCTTCCTTGTTTTCTTTTTCTTGATCCACAAAACCAATCAATTCTTTTTTATTTTATGTTACCAAGCTTACTCTCATTTATAGTTTGGGAGTGACTCTTGGAGTGATAATAGGCATTATCTCCCTCTGTCTGGGCTGCCTCAATTCATTGTGGAGGAATTTCATGGTGGACTTCAGGTTGCTCAATTTGTAGGGGTCTGTTGAGATTAATTAAGTCCCCCACATTATTTGTGTATGATTTAAGGCCCTGTCTACTATCAATTTTACTAACCTGTGAAAACTTATTACATTAGCAGGGTCTTTTCCTTTTTGGGCTCTTCCGACGACTTCATGCAGCATGGTATTAAAAAAGAATGGTAGATTTATCACTAACCGTTGTTTTGAGACTGCCAACAACTTGAGGTGGCGAGGTCTAACCACACTGTATCGTCCGTCGCATGTGATATATCTCTGCACCATGCTTGCTAGCTCCCTCTAGGGTTCACTAAGAGTAGTGGGGTTGAGGCATTTTCCCTTCTTGTCGAATTCTTCCCTTGGTTCTACGAAGGACTCCACAACTTCCTTGAGTTTTGTGTATTTACCAGTCCACTATGTTCCTTCATTTGAGAGGCCTGTTACCTCAGCTATAATGGCATTAGTAACTGGTATTTGTATTCCCTGAATTACTGAGACTCCCCACTGTAAATTTTGGAAAAATGCTAGTGCGACATTTATATCGAATCCCTGTAGTCTCTTAAAGTATCATATCCACCCTAGACGGTGTAGAATTTTCCTTTATTGGTCAATTACTTTTAGAAATGTAGGCTCACGGTGAATGCTTCGGCCACCCATATATTATGTAAACAAGTCAGCACAACTATCATTCCCAAGTACAAAACTAGTTAGACCAACCTATGAAAGAAAATGACTAGAAATGGTAAACATTACAGAACAAAAATTGTATATAGAAACACGAATTTTCCCATTATCTATAATCATTATGGATTATCGATAATTGTGCAGAATGTCCACCCCCCGATGAATGAAATGTTTGACCTCAACCGGTGGTATGTGTGAACGTAATGATGATGGTTTGTCAAGTGTGGGATAATTATTATGTTGCCGCCGCTTGGAGAATGACCATTAATAAATTTCAAAGCATTTAATGTTAATCATTAACGATAATCAAACCTTTTGTGGAAAGTACAAGTTTAAATACCAGTATTCAATATGTTAAGGAAGAATATTCTGAGTAGTCCTAATATGTTCACATTTTTTAAATATGCCAAGTGTCATAATTTTGTTACTTTCCCTTATGTTGAATATAACAGGAATGATAGCCTCCCTTTTAAGAAAGGAATTCTATGAACACGATAAAATCTTAGCGTATTAAGATTGTTAAATTATGTACCAAGGCAAGTGTTTCTCTTCCCTAAGCCCTAAGGGGGAGAAATTGCCGAATATGGGTCTTAGTCAAATTAATTTGTGAGATGCAAATTAAAAGATAACTTCATGATTGAAGTGAGGGTGAGTGAAG
>ML778292.1:119481-143319 GCA_009831015.1 Picea engelmannii
GCTGATGCTGAAACACCACTGTGAGCAGATGCCGAAACACCGCTGTAGCATATGATGAAACATTGCTGAAACTGAATTTGGCATTTAAATTTAGTAGAAAATTCAGTGAGACTGAAACTGGGTGGGATTTTGAAAAATTAACAAAGATAAACTTCAATACCACAGGCAGAGCCACTGCTTCCAGCAGGCGTCCATAGCTTCGACAGGGTTTCCATTTAACCCATAGATGAGCCAGTATCCTCAATAAATAGTTTGAATAGTATTTTTCCCAAAAAGGACACTATCCTGGTTTGGTGGTGAGATAATAATAATGCCACTCACTAGATTGTAACAAAGTGAACAAGTCGGCTCGTGATGAGACCTCTTGTCCTTTGACCCTAAATGCCAAAGGCCATTTCCCTGGTGTGGTAGCCATAGTGAGAATGCCACATATGTTAATCTGTTATGATTTTGGTAGGTTGGATCATGATGAGACCCCCTATCCTTTTTGGGAGAAGGTTATTTTACTTATTTATATTTATTTATTTTATTATTATTTCCTTTTTTTATAGCATTTATTAAGGGAGGCTCATCTACTCCTTAAGAGTGTGGGATGGTGTAAGAAGTGTAAGAATGCCAAGTAAAAATGTGCCTTAGTCTCCTTATTATGATGTGAAGGAAATTTATCATTCAAGTATATGTATATATATAGGGGAAAGAAATGAATTATGGTGGTTAAGGATTATGAATAATATTAAGATAATTCGAAAAAATCAATCCATAAACATTTTGGTAAGGTATGCTAGATATTCCTTAAAAATAAATGACAAATCATTACCATGATGATTAGAAGTGATGTTGTTTAAAATTAGTTAGTGAAGTTCATACCCAGAGGCGTATTCAAACATATTAGGAGTAGTCATAAAAATAGCACATGTTGTTGGTGAAAAAAAAAATCATTACTTTCAAATGAAAGGAAGAACAACATGAACAACCAGGAAAAGGAACAACGATTGTTTATTTTGAATGAGAAATGCTACCCAAAAAAAGGAACGACAATCGCAACAAAGGGAACGACAGTTGTTACATTTGAATGAATGATACTACCCACAAAGGGAGCAAAAATCACAACAAAGGTAACAAAATATGTTACGTTCAAATGAACGACACTACCTGCAAAGGGAACAACAATCACAACAAAGGGAACAACAGTTGTTGCATTCGAATGAACGACACTACCCACAAAGGGAACAACAATCGCAACAAAGGGAACGACAGTTGTTACGTTCGAATGAACGATAGTACCTGCAAAGGGAACATCAATTGCAGCAAAGGGAGAAACAACTGTTACGTTTGAATGAAAACTGTTATGTTCGAATGAATGATAACGATGATGTTCAAATTTAACCATCTAATTAAGTAATTAGATACCTCACGCATAATTTTTTGTTTTAGCGAATCTAGGATTGATTAGTCATCAACTAAATTTAATTTTACGGTTAGGTTTATTCAATGATCAGAGGAATACAATATATTGGATGGTTTAGAGTGTCATGCATTCATTTTCTATTTACTACAACCGTGCATTCTTTTAGTGCAGTCGCCCGAATTTTTGCTGTGGAACATGACATATTTATCTCCTGTGTAAAAAAAGGTTTATATTTGATGGTTTTTTCAAAGTGAAACAAGAACAATTTGAAGTTTAAATGAGGAACATAAAAGATTTCTAATTATATTTCATTACAGTCACAGTTTCTAGTTTTTGTTCTCCAAATCTCTTTATAGCGACTTTCCTAGAAACTAAAAACCTAAAAATCCATCAAATATTTAAAGAAAAATATATACAATATGTACAGTGTTGACAAAAACAACAATTTCACGGAGTTGAAGTTGTGGGTTACCTTCCTAGCCAGCTAAAATATGAACAGTAGGATCATTACTTACTTCTTGGCAAAAGGATTCTTTTGAAAGTGGTTGATGGTAGAGCCATAGCTGATGTCCATTTACCAAAAAAGGAGAACTAGACCCATAGATGGTAACTAAAGTGACAGTTGCATTATAATGGACTTCTTTGATTTCATATGGTCCTAGCCACCTTGTCTGCAATTTCCCAGGAAATTCCTGAAATCTGGAATCATAGAGAAGAACCCAATCACCTTTATGAAAGGATTTATTCTTGATATGCTTGTCATGTCAGTTGGCTCTCTATTTCTAAATAACAGCTGTGCGCTGAAGGGAAAACGAGCATGCTTCATCTAACTCATTAAGTTGTTGTAAGCGCTGTGTGTGTGCTTTGGTAAGATACTTTCCAATTTCCTGGGCCATTCTTAGAGTCTTGATCTCAAATTCAATTCAAAATATAGGCTCTTTTCCAAAGACTAGGTGATAAGGAGAGTAGCTGGTAGTGTTACACCATGTTGTGCGATAGTCCCATAAGGAATTTGGAAGCTCGACTGCCTAATTTTGACGGTTTGTTGAAACTGGTTTTGTCAAGATTTCCTCCAAGACTTTATTGGTACTTTCCACTTGTTCGTTTTCCTATGGGTGGTATGGGGAGGTAACCCTATGTTTAACGTGGTAATTGCACATAGTGGCCGATATTTTATGTGCTGTAAATTGAGACCCTCTGTCCATGATTAATTCCCTGGGTAATCCATAGTGTACAAATAGTTCAAAGAGAAATTTAATGACTCCTTCCTCGGTTGCATTTGGCAAGGTCACTTCTTCTACCCATTTGGTCATATAGTCTATTGCAACTATTATATAATATTTTTGGTTTGATTTTGGGTTGAAGGGACCGAAAAAATCTAGTGCTCATCTCTCGAAAGGTTCCATCACCACCTGTGGTTGTAGGGGAATTTCATCATCTTGTCCTGGTCGGCCCATCCTCTGAGAAATGTCACAGGCCTAGACATACTTCTTTGCATCTTTGAATATTGAGGGCCAATAATATCCCATCTCTAAAACCTTATGCCCAGTTCTACGGTTTGCAAAATTTCCGCAACAGGGCTCATCGTGACATGCCTTCAAGACGTCGTGAATTTCATTGTTTCTAATACATCTTCGGATATGAACATAATACTCTCTATGGGAAATATATCCACCAATCCAGGTGAACCGTGCACTGCACTGAACAATTAATTTCCTTTCTCTTGATGACAGTTGTGCTGGCAATTTCCCAAATACCAGATAATTTGCCACATATGCATACCAAGGTGTCTTAATAGTCACAATGAACATGTGTTCGTCTAGAAATTGGGCTTCGACTGTCAAAGAGTTATCTATTTTGGGTACACGAGAAAAGAAATATGCAACAATATTTTCTCTTCCCGACCGATCCTTAATGGTGATGTTGAATTCTTGCAACAACAACAACCACCGAGTAACCTGTCCATTAGTAATTGGTTTGTTAGATAAGTATCTAATATCAGAGTTATACGTATACAATATTATTGGATAGCTTGTTATATAGTGGAAAAATTTATTAATAGCATGTATAACGACTAAAAATTCTTTTTCTATTAGTGTGTATTTCAATTCGACTGGAGTAAGATTTTTGCTAATGAAATAAATAGCATAAGGTTTCTTGTCTTCTTCCTGTCCAAGGAAAATGCCTATAGAGATATCCAATGCATATGAAGAGATGTGAAATGGTAATTTCTAGTTTGGTCCTCTCAACATTGGTGTTGTTGAAACTAACCTTTTAAGCTCTGCAAATGCAACATCACATTTATCAGACCACTGAAATTACACATTACCAGTTAAAACGTCTAAAGGTGCAACTATTCTTGAAAAAATTTCTATGAATCCACGATAATATCCTGCACAACCAAGGAAACTACGTACCTCAGTTTGTGTACTATGTGTAGGCAAATTAAGGATTACCTCTATTTTTTTTGGGTCTACCTTGATTCCATCTACAAAAACATACTGTCCTAGTACCACACCTTCAATCATCATCATATGACATTTCTCATGACTCAGACATAGCCTGGTAGCAATGCATTGTTCCAGTACCTTCTCTAGATTTCTTAAAGCTTGATCAAAGTCAATGCCATAAGGGATAAAATCGTCCATGTAATATTCAAGTCCTTCATTAAGTAAATCAGAAAATATGCTTAAAATAACTCTCTGGAATGTAGTTGGAGCATTACATAATCCAAAGAGAAATACTCGATATGCGAAGGTACCCCAGGGACATGTAAATCTAGTTTTATCCTGGTCTTCTAGAGAAATTTGAATGTGATTATAACCGCTAAATCCATCTAGGAAGGAGAAAAATTTCTTCCCTGCTAAAGCATCAAGGACCTGATCAATAAAAAGTAGGGGAAAATGGTCCTTATGGGTAGATTTATTAAGTTTTTGTAGTCTACACAGATTCACCCCTTACCATTCTTCTTATGGACGATTACTAGTGGAGAGACCCACTGGTTTTCTAAAATAGGATATATGAAATCTACATCCAACAGTTTATGTAATTCTTCTTTGACAATGTCCCTAAGATGAGGGTTTAATCTTCATTTTGGTTGTCGGATGGGTCAGGCATCTTTTTCAATATAGATATGATATGTACATAGATTGGGATCAATGCTCTTCATGTCAGGATACTCCCAAGCAAAATCCTATTGATATTTAGAAAGGATCTGAATCAATTTTTAGTGTTGTTGTTCATTCAAATTGGCATTCATATTGAGAAATCTTCCTAGTGCGATTTCAACTGTAATTTTGTTGTGGAAAAAAGTAGTGGGAATCTGTTGCTCCATAAATTATTCCAAAGGATTCCTTGTGATTCATTATATAAAACAACTTTTAGCATTTGGCATGTTGGGTTTCCTATAATAGTTGGGCTGTTAATGAAGCTACTGATCACATCATCTTCCAGTTGGTTTTTTAGCCCAAGACCTTCTTCTAGTGTGAGAGGAGATCGTAGGTTTTCTTATGGATATATACGTGGTTGCAACTGCTGATGTATGGCAGGTAGACTTTGTTTAGCTAGAGGATACAATATAAGGTTATTTATATCACTGCCTCTAGCAATTATCATGTTTCATGTGAGACATCCTATGTATGCATATGTCGTTGCTAGCCATGGTCATCCCAATATTAATGGGTGTCCATCTAGTCTACTTCTTGGGTGGATAATTAGGAAATAATTTGGGTATTCCCAAGAGTTGACCAAGAATTTTATGTCTTGTAATGTGTCGAATGGCTTAACCACGGATCTATTAGCCAATTATAACATAGTTGAAGTAGGTTTGAAGGAGGTGATACCCAAGACATTACAGGTCTTGATAGTCAGAATATTGATGGCTTCCCCCAAATCCACCAGCGTATTTGGAAAAAAAACAACCCTGTATCTAAACCGTTACCACATGATTCCCTAGGTCAGTGTACTTCACTGGCTCCTTCTTGCCTAGAATAAGATTGGACAAAGTTCCTACCAAGTGAACAGTTGATGGATTTTTAGTTTTCCTTCCGAGATTCTTCCCACATAATTCTTTAATTGTTTTTGCATAAATAGGAATATCTTGTAAAGCCTGTAGGAGTGGAATTTTAACACATATATTCTTTAGTTCCCCAATGATATCAAAGTTAGGATATACGATTGGTTTTTCTCTCATTAGCCTCTCGAAAAATGGGGGAGGAGAAATTACGTCCTTATTAGGATTTTGTTTCTCGACTGTGTTTTCCCCATGTTCTATTTCTTCTGTTATGACCACAGTTGATGGTTTTATTGTGAGTTGTCTATCATTCTCATTCTCCTATTCTTGATGAATGCCACTTTCCTCGGGACAAATTACATGCCCTGATCTCAAGCGGAGTTCATTGCACCCTACAAAGTTTGTTTCACCCTCCAAATTCTCGACAACTTGCACGAGCTAGACCTGTTTGTTATTACGATTTAGGTTGGGTTGAGATGGTAATTGAGGGTGCATTTGAGGTTGGGGATTTTGGGGAAATTGAAGTGGATCTAGTAAAGTGGGTTGATCTTGAGGAACCATTCCCATAGGTTGATTGGTCAGTCCCATGGGTCATTGCCAGTTCTGAGTCCGATTGGGGGCTTGGGCAACTGTTCTAGTCCACTATGAATGATAGGGGTTATTATTTTAATTCTGCCAAAATGGGGTAGAGTATTGTGAGTCGGGACAAATAGGACTAACAACTGGTTCATTTGGCTAGGGTGTAGTAGGATATTTTTGGGACTACCAGGTGGGGTTAGCAAATGGTTGGCCCTGCCATGTGTTTCCATAATTATGTTGTTGATTATACTTTCTAGTAATGAAAGAAGAAGTATCTTGTAGCGTCCCTGGGGGGTGAGCTTGCCATTAGCAACATTGATCCATCTGATATACCAATTATGTTTCTTTTTTTTCTTCTTTAAAGACAACTTTTAGTCCTGGGAGTGATGGACATTTCTCTGTCGCATTGTCTTTGGCACAGATGGCGCAGGTATGAACCATGTACAAGGGACACTCTCTTGAACCATGTTTCCTTATGCATCATGGACAAAATATAGATAATGACTTTTCTGATTCTTCTTGTTTCTGTTTAACTCGGAGAATATCTAATTGTGTAGTCAGAGTACCCAAAATGTCAGTTTTAAAATTTTCTAAAAGATTACCAATTTATGCTCGGGTGACATTGTCCCTATTAATGTTACTGCTTCTAGTGATGGGGGTTTGTATTCCCGATCTGGTTCGTGTAATACCACACAAACACTTGATACACAATTGGACAATGTCATCATATGTTTCTTGATAAATATCACCTTTCCCCATCAAATTTAACGTCTCTACCCATTCATCCTTCATACCTTTTATTAGAGTGGCTTTAAGTACCTCACCTAGTAGTGTATCATAAGATGATCTCTGCAGTTTATATTGACATATTTCAACATATTCTTCTAGTGTTTCATTTTATTTTGCAATCATTTTAAAGATTTCATCCTTTAAATCCATGGTTCTACAGTAGTCTTGATATTTCGTAAGGAAGGCTTGTTTCATTTCATCCCATGAATTTATAGTCCCCCCCCCCAAGTCCCATAAACCATCGTAAATATGCTCCTTTCAAAGTGGAAGGAAATAGATTTAGTTTTTGGGGTTCATAGGTATAGTCATAACCTCTACACAGGACATCAAACTTGAATAAGAATGCGTCAGGGTCCTCTGAGATCAATCCATTGAAGGTTGAAAGATTATGTAGCAGAATGGATTTCATTGGGGCATTAACAATCATATCAACTATGGGATACTCCAAAGTGGAAGTCTAGGGTCCCGAATGACTTTGTTGTGCCATTTGGTCGAAAATGTACCAATAAACTTAAGGGATTTCCTGTTTTGGGTGTTCTATTTGGGGTGGTTGATTACTTGGTCCCTTAGGAGATTTGATCACGCTACCTATGTCTGGGATTTCAGGTGTTCCTTCTCCTGCCAAAATCACAGGAGATCCAAGTTCAGGTGGTGTTGGTTTTTCCTCAACAACTCCACTGGTCTCCCCTTCTCCCTCTCTCAATTTACAAGAATTCCCCTTGCCTAAAGGACTGAAAATTGGTGTATGTGTATTTTGGAAGTTATATTCAGTTCCGCTATGAACCTCAGCATGAGCTACACTTGGTGAGTTTTTTTCTTGAGGGACTCGAGTAGAACCTTTCCGAGGTCCAACCGAGGCTTGAGATTCGTCTTTTCATATAGTTTCGTCTATTAAAGTGCTCCTTCCAGGGGGCACCAGGCCATGGGATTTTGTATTTTTTGGTAAAGGGTTTTGTTTTCCAGGTTCTTTCTTCTTAGTCATACACATTGACATAAATTCTATGCACCTATATAACCTCTATGCATCAGTTGAAGGTGGGTGTTGGCACAATCATTTTACTTGTGGCCTACGTAGGTTCGTACCTTCTGTTTTCAATACCTCATCCTTCAGAGATGCAACCTATAATATCTTTGACATTCTCCCCAACAACGACGCAAAAATTTTGGGCTCTAAATATGTCCTAAGAAAAACCTTAGTCTGGCATTAATTTTATCAACCGAAGATTTGTCTTTTCTCTCAATAATGTCAACAAAGTCTATGCAGATAGTCATAGAGGTTTAAATTGTGTATATAATTCAGGTACAACAAATCCAAGACTATCTAAATTACTGCGATAATCAAGTTCTTCACACATTGACTAAAAACTCTGAAACTAGTAACTTCAATAGACAGAAATATCTTCTGAGCAGAAACACACCATAAATCAAAACATTAAGAAATTGCTGAATTGATTCATCTATCTAAGAAATAACAATTTAGTCTATGAAAACACTTAATGAATCAATCTCTCAATGATTAATTAATCTACTATAAAGGAAAAACGATCTACTGAATATTTAATAAGGAACAAAAAATGCGAATGAAACGAAAGGAATGACAAATGTGATTTTAATAAAAGGAACAACGAATGTGAATTTAAACGAAAGTAATTCACAAGAGATAAATTGACAACAAATGGAAATGGAACAAAAATCGATAATCTCCAAATGGAACACCTATTCTTTACGAATGGAACAACATAACCAATTCATAAAAGAATCAACACATTAACGAGTCTATGTTAACCGTTGAAAGGAAATTCAAATCACAGAACTATAACAAAATTGATAAGATTACAGATGAGATAGTAGCTCCTATTGACTGGGCCCACGGTCTTCAGAAGATACTGCTACGAAAAATTTAGTACGGAAAAATGATCAAAACGCTTGAAGATTTCATTAATTCCATATCTGGTAAGTCATTTACAATGGGATTGTTGTACAGAGTGTCAACAATTAAGATATTTGAATTCTTGGTTATCTCTCTATTGTTCACTATCCTTTATATAATACAATGAGATAAGTAAATTAAGTTATCCCAAGGATTGAGAGATCCTCAGGATTGCTTTTAATATTTATGAAGATTTCAAGATAAAAAGTCAATCTTCCTTTGAACCATTTTGTTCTTGAATTCTTCGATCTTCAATGGCCTGTGCATCTTCATGATCCTCTTAATTATCTTAAGTTAATAGAAATTGTCCATTTCTGCATAAAATCAAAACAATTCAAGCCAAAGTTTAGAAAATATCTAATATCATTTTATATTATTTCCTAGGATAGTTTTAACCATTTTCTTCCCTAATTACTTCAAATTAATAGAAAAGTCAACAAAAAACATATCACAAACCAAAGTAACTAGGAGAATATTTATAGTTTTTTCTCAACCCAACACAAGGTATGCAAGTTTTGAGTTTCTTGTGATGGATTTTGGGTTGCGCAACTCCCCAACAACCTTTTTCACATTTATTAAATATGTGTTTTGACCATTATTGGACATGTTGGTGGTTTTATACCTATATGACATTGTGGAATTTAAAATTACATGGAGGAACAACATAATCATCTGAAAGAAGTCTTTGAGGCATTGACTCATAACCAACTATACTTGAAGAAGTATAAGTGTGTCTTTGAGAAGACTAAAATTCCATTATTGGGACATTAGATTGGGAAATGATACATACACATGGATCTTGTGAAGATAAGGGTGATTGAGGATTGGGAGGATCCACAAATAATCTATGAGGTGAGAAGCTTCATTCGTTTGGATAACTATTACCACAAGTTTATGGAGGGATACTCTAATATTTTGACACCACTAAGTGACTTTTTGAAAAAGAATAAGGCATAGAATTGGATGGAGAAGTGTTAGGAAACTTTATGTGAGCTCAAGTGCAGACTTATCTCATCATCCTTCCTAAAAGTTTTGGACTTTAAGGGCTTGTTGGAGGTAGTTATGGATTCCTTAGACTTTTTCAATGGTGGAGTTTTGTCATAGGAAGGTCATCCAGTGGCCCATGAGAGCAAAAAGTTACAAGACCGTGAACAATGGTATCACATTCATAAGAAGGATATGATCACAATTATGCATTTCCTACATGCATGGAAGCACTACTTATTGGGAAAACCATTCATTGTGAAGACATATAATGTGGCAATGAGTTTCTTCACCACCCAACCAAATTTTTCACCCAAGTAGGCGTGGTGGAATTTTTTTTTGGAAGAGTTTTATATGACCATTGAGTATTTATTGGGAAATCTAAACACAATTGCATGGGCCTTATGAAGGAATATGCATCTTTCTACCTTAGAGGATTATGAATTTTTTATGCTAGTAGGCAGTCAAATGCAAGTATTGACAAATTTGCAAGAGAGGGTCAAGGATGGATTGCATAAGGATCCTATAGTTTTGAACATCATGGACTAGGTGAAAGAAGGAAATATGTATAATTTTTGGATGAACGATGGAATTTTTTATTTTGGTGATCACATCTATGTGCATAAGTAATGTAATCTCTCTAAGGAGCTCATATGGGAATTCCACAACTCACCTTCGGATGACCACCCAAGAAAGTACAGAACATTGACATTGATGGAATGAGGATAATATTGGGAGAATATGAGGTGAGATGTTTAGGATTATGTCCATACTTGTCTTGTGTGCCAATAAGACAAGGTAGACACTAAGATGCAAGAAGGTCTGTTGTAGCCTTTACTAGTTCCAGAGAGACCTTTGGCAAGTGTTTTAGTGTAATTCATCACCCAACTTCTGATGACACAATAATTTAATGTGATCATGGTTATTGTTGGTTACTTATATCTTGATACCATTCTTTGGTTGACCAAGGTCCAGATCTACTATGGTTTCCAACAAAACCCCCTAAAACTATCATCCCTCCTGGTAAACCAGAAGGCAACACAATGCATAGAATGTACTGCGTAGTCTCACCCGAGATAGTTCTTATGGGTGGCTGCAACGCTCAGGTGCCTGAATCCTGGGAATGAGTGGGGATATGGGATTACACTTTGTGATATTCATTTATTTACCCTAACATTCATCTATACTACACATTCTATCATTATTATTCATGCATTTAGAGACAATTAGATCTAGCTAACCCATTCACAGTAAAGAAATAAACAATAATCAATCCACAAAACAGATGATCTATTGTGTTTCACCCCCTCTTGGGATACATCCACAAATATTTATCTGATTTTCTCTTTTATTATGGTTTGTCCAAAGTTATAGTGTTGTGCGCCTTACAATCCTTAGTCATTTGGGTCAATATCTACAGTGAGTTGGAATAGATCACACAAAGATCCTCAGACTCTGATGTAGCCCTCAATATATACCTTATTTTCTCTCTTAATTTCAACAACTTAAAAAAAAATATCATATTTTTCAGTCATTATTACATTCCAACTCTTCGAACAACAAAAACTACACCAACCCCGACCTACACCTCCTAGGTACCATTTTTATATTATCGACCATTACATACTCTTACCAAAACCCTAACCCTAGCATGGTTAGGTCTACTTGCATGCTTTCCTCCTCTACATGTGCATTTACCTTGCACATGCTGCTTTTCTTGTCAATTGTATGCGCTTTATTCTCCAAAATTAGCCTTTTCTCCAAAATAGGCCTACGCCCAATAGGCCCCCAATGCTGACATTGTGACTCGTTCCGAGTCACTTCCTTAATCCAACATCCATCACTTCTTATGCCAGCGTGTCATACATTTCATCTATTATCTGACACTACACCTGAGCCTGACTGATCCTTTCATCCATGTTTTCCACCAGTTGCATGGTAACTAGGTGTTGTATCAGTTCTCCCCTTTCCAAGCCTATACACTCTATATTCAACTTTGTTGCGTCGATATCGATGACTAGATGCTCCACCTTTTCTTGCAAGGGATCCAATTGAGCCTGTTGCACCATCTTTTGTGCTTGTACTTCCTTCTCCTTGAATTGTAATTTATTCATTTCCATGACCATCTTAATATTCTCCAGTATTGAAATCATCCTCTATCATTGTTTGGAATCTGCCATTGTTGCATGAAGTTTTTCCTCCTTCCCCTACACCTCTTTTAAGATCCCATCCTCTAAAAGTTGTGTCCATAGTTGGCTGCTCTTCTCCAACATCTCTATCATTATGTGTATGTTTTGTGCGATGTTCTCTATAGAAGTTGTCGCATATTTCTCCCTTTTTCACTTTGAATTCTGGAGGAGTTGTGGGAATTGTGTGCTCCTCCAATTCTTTGATCTCTTATTTATATTTTTGTAGAGTCTGCGCTATCTTTCTTATTTTCTCTTGTGATGAGGTTTCTTGTACTCCTTCGTTGTCTGATATGGCTTGAAATACTTCTTGAATTTGGTTCTCCATCTCATCTACTTTTGCTACACCATCTTTCTACATTTCTGCATTAAATTGCAACCTAATATACTTGTTTCAAATCACGTCACATGATTGTTGTTGTTGTTGATCCCGATTCCCCCGTTTCCCCTCTCTGCACCATAATTCTCCTTTATTTCATCCGAGATGGCTTTTTCTCTCGTTTTATCCTCCAGGTATTGTTCTGGCTTTTCCCCATCTGTGGGTAGCCCTGTGATTGTTGCAATGAGATCAACATTAATAAGCATTGGCCTATCCATCCATAAGATTCCTCCAAGCACCCATGCTAACAACTTCTTTACACATCCGTTGATGCGTTTACCGTGCCCAAAGTGTGGTATGTCGAGAAAATTCATAATTCCCATGTTGTATAACCCCAAGATCCACTGCACAAGCTCCAATAGTAGCACGTCTGATGGACCTTCTTCCCTGCTTTCCAAGTAGCTATGTGGTGCCAAGTCTGGGAATTTTACTACATCCGACACATCATGGTCAGAGTATTTAAGGGAATCTACTCCTCCCACCATGTCATCATCGACCTTCAATCCCTTGGGGATTTTTCGCATCACTATGGCTAGTTCCTCCCATGTGCGTTGTATGCCCCACGCACTGCTTTCTGATCACTCCTTCTTTTTCCCTTGTGGTAACGATACCGAAACTGTTGGTATATCATGGCATCGTGTTCTCCATTGTTCTTCTAGTTCTAGGCCTTGTTGAGTCGAACCCATGGCTTGTTCTTCTTGCTGCATTCATTTTCCCTTGGACATGTCAGATTCTAGTCTTTTGAAATCATGTACCGGCTGCTCGACCTCTTGTGTGAAGTTTTTCTCCTCTTTTACCTATATCATGGTCAGATGATACTCTGGCGTGCAAATTTATTCCACATCCATGAATGTGGGTATCTCCTGCGTACCTATTTCTGTCACTATGGTAGTACTTCTTATTTTCCTCTCGATCATGCTTGACCCTCCAACGCGTGGTGGTGACATCCTAGTGAAATTCAATATATTGATATACAACTCCCCAATGACACTCTTTTACACTTAGACTTCACTCTTTGTTCTTCTCCTTAGCAAAAAAAAAAAATGACCCTGGTTCCCCCCTTTTCTGACTTGTATAGCGGGAGGGCAAAATGGCAACTGTTCCACACTAACAATTGTCACTTTTTCACTTTTGTTTTGTTTCATGCGTGTTGTTCCTTTTTTTACCCGTTAACTGCTCCCATGTGCGTAGTGTTTTAAATCACTGTTTTTTCTGCAGCGCACTGTTAATTCAAACAGTTCTATTCTATCAAAACCTTCCATGCCCACCGATATGTTTGTATTTTTATCTCCTTTTTATTTATTTTTCTCACTTTATCTCTCTCAATTTCTACTATAATACACTATGTACATATTTTCTTACTGCGTTGTAACTCTCTAAGTACTAGGAGGTTGACCATCCTTGTACAACTTTAGTCGAATCCAACTGATCATTCCTTTCAGTTATGTTCCTCCCAGATCTTTCAACTATACATATCCCCTATCTTTGATAGTCTTCACCTCATATGGCCCCAACAAATGTATTCTGAATTTCCCTGGATGTTGAAGAAATTTACTATCATACACTAAGACTAGGTCTCCCTCCTTGAAACTCTTCCTCTTGATATGTCTTTCATGTCAAGATTTATCTCTTTCTTTATGTACTTCTTGGTGAAATCCTGCTAGAATCCTATCTTCTTCCATTTCCATAAGCTAATTGAGCCTCTCTTTTACTACGCCCCATTCTGTCATGTTGGTGATTGATGCTATGTACAAACTAGGCACCACAAATTCTAATGGAACCACTGCTTATTGTCCATACATCAACCTTAATGGTGTCTTTCCTATCAATTTTTTTCATGTAGTCTTCTGTGCCCATAATATTGTTGGTATCTTCAAGTCCCAGTCATCCATATTAACATTACAGATCTTTTTCAAGGCATTCTCAAGGATCTTATTAAAGGCTTCCACTGTTCCATTTGCTTAAGGGTGATATGGTGTACTCTTCTGATGGTAGAATTCGAATTCCTTAGTCATAGCCTTGATAGTACTTTTGATAAAGTGAGTACCTCGATCACTCATCAAAATCCTTGGGCATCCAAATCTAGTGATCACTTGCTCAAATAGGAAATGTGTTGTTGTCTCTGCATTGAAATCTTTTACTAGTGCTGCTTCTTCCCATCTTGTTAAGTATTCTATCGCAGTAACGATATACCTTTCCATTGACCTTTTTTTTGGTGTTTTAATTGGTCCCATAAAGTCTATTTCACATTTTGTGAATACTTGCAAGGTTACTCGTGGTCTTAGGGGCATATAATCCCTTCTATTAGTTTTACCAACACTCTGGCATGCATCACATCACTAGCAGTAATCCTTAGCATCTATGTGAATGGTAAGCCACCATAGTCCTGTGCACAATACCTTTTGCGTGGTATCTTTTCTTGCATAATTTCCTCCAACTATTCCCTCATGGGCCTCTGCTAAAATCATAGGCCTTTCGTGCTCTAATACACATCTTCTCAAAATGTTGCATGCACCCATTTTGTATAAGTTTCCTGCAATCAATTGATAGTATGCAACTTTGACTACCATGTTTTTCTTTTGTGAAATGTTAAACTCTTGTGGCACAATCCCAGTACTCAAGTATTCAACAATACCAACAAAGTATTTATAAACTATTTGGACTGAAAATAACTGTGCATCAAGGAAGTTGTTTTCTAAATTTGTAGGTTCTTCTCCATTGGTTACTCTTTACAAGTGATCTGGTCCTGCATTCAGCTTCCCTGGATTGGCTATCAATTCGAAATCGAATTCTTGAAATAACAGTACTCATCTGTAGATCCTCCCTCCCAACACTAGCTTGTTGACTAGGTATTTGATAGCTGAATGATCTGTAAACATATTGAAGTGTTTTCCCAGTAATTAATGTTTGAACTTCTCGAGTGCATATATCATTGCTAAGCCTTCTCTTTCTTTAGTATTTTAATTCTTCTCTGACTCTGACAATTTTCTTCTTGCAAATGCTATAGGATGGTCCAATTCCCCTTCTCCTGGATGCACTAGAATAGCTCCAAGTGCTATGGATGATGCATCTACATGCACATGAAATGTTTTTTCCCAATCTGGAAATACTAGTATAGGTGTTATGACCATTTTTTCTTTTAGAGTGTCCAAACCTCACTACCAATCCTCATTCCACTGAAATCTGATTTCTCTCTTGAGCAGTTTCTCCATCGGCGCAGTGATTTGCGCATACCCTTTTATGAATTTGTTGTAATATCCTGTATGTCCCAATGTTGCTCTCAACCGGCGCACTGATTTTGGTGGGGGTAAGTTAACAATGACTACAATCTTTGTAGGATCCACTATTATACCATGTTTTAATACTATATGACCCAACACAATTTTAAAAGGTGTCCAAATATGCATTTCTTAATATTCAGAGATATCTGGCATTGTCTGTATCTTTCCAACATTAGCCTTAACACCTCTACATGGTATTTCAACATACTGTATATTGTTCAATCATCTAGGTACACTTCTAAAAATTGGTGGATGAATTCTTTGAATGAAGCTATGACTACTCTTGAAAATATTGTTGGTACATTCTTCAGTCCAAAAGGCATGACTATGTATTGATATGATCCCCATTACGTGGCAAAGGTAGTCTTATACCTATCTTCTAGAGTTATTTTTATTTGGTGGTATCCTGAGAATCCATCTATGAAAGAATATGCTTCTTGACCTCCCACATTCTCTAATACCTCATCTATGAAAGGGGTGGAAAAAGGGTCATGTAGGCAAGCATCATTTAATTTCCTAAGATATACGAAGATCCTTGTACCTCCTTGTTTATTTTCCTACACTACCATATGACTTATCCATTCAGACTCCTCCACTGGTTCTACGATACCAATTTCCAACATTCTATCAATTTATGCTTTTATTTTTTGCTTGTATATTGGATTCAGTCTATACAGTTGTTGTATGACAGATCTAGCCTCATTCTTGAGAGGTATCTTCATCTCTCCTATCTCTCCTTCCATGCCTTTCATCTCTATCAAGGTCGTTGGGAACATGCCACTGTACTCGCGTAGTAACTCTGTTATTCTTTCTACTATTTGTTCATCCTAGTAATCTCCAATGCTGGCTATTTTGGGGTTATTATGTGTCCCGATATTTACTTTCTTCACCTTGATTGGCGTAAAAAATACTTTTGATTCTATAGATGGGAATTCCACCTCTCTTTCTCCTTCAATTTCTATAATTTGTATATTGTGTGGGTCATCTTCATCTGGTGCTTCTTCCTGCACATGATAGCATGACAATAGTTCTTTCAATGTCTGTCTATTCTGTTGTTGATACTCTGTTATACGTTCAACCTATGGTTCCTTAATAAATATCACCCCTATGATTTGCTTGAGTGTTGAATCAATGTTGGGGCTCTCATGTTCAAATGATAAAGTGACTATGAAATTTTGTTTTAATGTTGTCCATTATATAGTGATTCTGCGTTGTTCCTGGTCTACATACCCGTTTGTTGGAATTCCTTCCAATGTGTGAATGAAGTGATGAGGCCATTCCTCTAGTGGTGTCATTATCCATAGTGTTATTCACTTATCCAAGTGTTCTGTTGGTGTCCCCTGTCCATCATATTTGTACATCTCATTGCTTCCTTGTTCTGCACCGAATCTAATGCACAATAATCGTTTACATTGGTACCATTCCTTAACTGTCTCTTTGTGTGCACCCCACCATCTTGCAGGTGTTTCCTTGAGTCCTATGTCCAGAGATAAGAGCCTCTAATTTTATAACACTTTATCTTAGTATCTTGTTAAGAATTATTCTAAATTGTTAATTCCATGGAAGCTGGGAGGTTCTCTGATTTCTTTACCCATCCATCTTACTCCGTGGTCTATTCTTGCACACCTTCTTGTGGATACTTCATGTAATATCTGATGCCAATTGTCCAACCCTATATCTGATTCTAAAGCACATGATGTGATAATTCTCCAACTGAGTACCCCATCTATAGTTGGTTTTACATAATCTTTTGTGTGCACGGTGGTTCTATACAACTGGTTTATCTCTTCTAAATACAGAAAATTTGGTTCCACAAACCTTTCTCCTTCTGAAGGATCTAATGTCACAATGAATTTTTAGTCTCCTGATTCAAATGTCATCTTCATTGTCTTCAAGTCGATTATGGCATAGTTATAAAATTCCCAATCCAGTCCAAGCAGTGCTGGATAAGGTGTTGTTCCATCCACTATTTCTATTACTTCAAAATCAACTTTAGTGTGCACTCCATCCAGATCTACTGTCACACCCTAGCCTTCCAATTGGTAGAAATCTGTGTTGATTTTCTAGTTTCAGCTGAACAGGTGAATATCCTAATGTGGGCTCTCACATACATTTCCATGACTTCTTGGGTAGCACATTTACTTCAAAGCCTAAATCTAGTATAATATCCCCCATGTTGAAATCTCCAATGTTGGCATTCAGTCTTAATTCTCTGCTTGTTCTCCTCCTTGTATGAAAGTGATTAACTGTTTTTTGCTCTATCTTCCCCTCTACCTCTGTGTTACATATTTCTAACATTTTTTGTAATAATTTAACAGATGATGGATCATTTAGTAGTTTAACACAAGATTACATAAAATCCTTTATAGTAATTACTTGTCCTAGGGGTTGTGCTTCATTAGTGTGATCCAGTGATGAAGGCATCTCGTATGTTGGTACGTCCTGAGTATGTTGCACAACTAATGTAGATGCAATATTTTTCTTCAAGAATTCTTTTCTGGCTTCCTTGAATGTCTCCTTTTCGTTCTGCGCATCAAACTACATCTGTGGTTCGACACTCTTCTTCACCCATTAGTGATGTGTTAGGTCATTTCTTACTGCGTCGGATCCTGTTTTATCTCCTCCGCGTGTGAATATGTTGATATTTATTCCATCCTCTCTAGCTTCTGTAGATATCCACTATACATTCTAATTATTCTGATTCATCTTCTCCTGGATCTTCCCCGATAGGGTTGGATAGTCTTTTGTGTCATGATTTGATGTGCGACAATACATACATGTTGCAGGTGGAAGTGGACATTCTCGTGCATAGTGTCCCAGTTGTTAACAATTATGACATACCATCAATCCTTTGCCTCTTCCAAAGCCTCCTCTACCTCATCCTCCACCTTTGTAGCCATCTCGATCTCCTCATGATGCATTTTACTACGACACTTGATTACACTGCAGGGGATTATACTATGGTCCTGTGATGTTGTATTGTGGTTGTGCAGTGTTATACTATTGTTGCATAGTTTTATATGGGGATGATACTTGTTTAAACTGTGGTGTAGATTTCCCTGTCATCATCTCTTCCTACACCAAATAGATGTCTGATGTTATTTCCTTCATTAGCTCCATTGTCCTGCAATCTTTGTCATCATGGCCCACTGACTTGCAAAAATTTCAATATGAACTCTTAGGCACTGTCTCGTATTTCTACATAATTAGACAATGATATGGATCATGCCCCTGTGTCTTACAAATCTTACACCATATTCCTCCTATTGGCAGAGGGTTTGGAAGTCTTGTTTCCATGTACTACACGAGTGTTGGGAACTCATTCTTGTGATATCCCTCCATTTTGCATGTGGTACACCAAACAACTTCTCTTTTGTCCTTACCCTTGTTCTAGTTTAATTAAAATGCTAGATTCTTCAGATACTCCTTTATCTCCTCTATTATTGGATCTGTCTTCTAATACTGGTTCTCTTCTAGTTGTAAGTCTTCCTACACAACCTCTTCCTTATTTTGAAAATTTCTCTATCTCAAAGGGTATTTCAAGTGCGGTAGTAGGGAATTCATAAATAGATGTTTATGTTGCATATCTGTCATGGCATACTTCATATTTCCCTTTAATTGTTTGAATCTCTGGTCAATTTTCGAGACAGTTTCTCCTAGTTTCCGTCTAATATATAACATCTCATTCATGTACTGATCCTTTTAACTAGGCTTCTTAAATTCATTTATTAGTAGCTTCTTGATATCTACAATCATTTTGGTCGTTCATGGTGGACTGTTTGTAGCTAAGCTCATGTACCAATCCAATGTGTGGTCTCTTAGTGTGATAGCTAACTTCGCAAGTTTTGTATCCTCATATGTGATCTTCTTTGCTTTTGAGATCTTCTCACATATGAACAAGTGCTTCTCACGTTCCTCCGATGCCTCTCCCTTGAATTCTAGTAACCTAATGGTGGGATCATGTCTAACCATCCTGAATGATGAAATACTACCTCTGGGCAGTGTAGATCCTTGACTAATACTTCATGAATTGGCTCCCCTAGTTGTTTCTCATTGTGTATATGTACTTCCTACTGTGTTTCTTCCACTAAAATTTGGTTTTCTAAACTGTGGTGTTCTTTCTGGTGTATTAGTCGAACATGGGTTTATGGGTTCCACACTGGCACTGATATGGATAGGAGTTATGCCTTTGGTTCCTTCCCTTGGACCTCTTGTCTTCCTTTCATATGTCACGTCCAGGATTTCCTCAATCTGCTCCATAAAACGAAGATACTCTACCTCTTCTTAATCACTTGCCAATCCTTCCCTCGCAGCTATGACTCTCTTCTTATTGTTCATCTTGTATTGGTTGGGTACTCCACTGCGCGTTCTTCCAACTATTTCAATGAGCTTTTTGATCTGGTATTCCTCCATCATGATTGGGTCCAAGGACTCCTCCTTCTTTCCTTTATCCATCTCTCCTTCCATTTCTCTGAATCTTGTCATTGCTTCCCCCCTTTACCCATGCACGTAGGGAAGTTTAGTTGTCTGATGCCATTTTCATTACACCTTTCTTATACAGTAACATATTGATGGACGTATAGAGTGATCTGATATAGCTACCTCTAGGTCCCTTTAGGAACTCTTGCTCTGTTGCGTTGTAAGACTTCGCAATATCCACTGCAAATTTTGTGATAAATCCTGCAACAATGTTGTCTAACCAGAAATATACTACGTGCGTAAATTTATTTTCAACTTGTTGTAGCTACGCGATCTCCAAATAATTCCACTTTAGTTATCTGATCCAATTTGTAGAGTGGTTGTCTTTCAACCTCAATATCCACTCCTGCAACACATGCGAGAAATCACAGAAAAATACTTCATGAAAATCACTAAATACGTACTTGTCCAAATATTTGCATGGTGTTAACTTTGGGTTCCTGTTATCTTTTTGCGCAAATTTAGTCTCCTTTTTTTCAGCCAACTCTCAATCTCCAACCTCGTTGGGTTCCATGGTATAAAGATCCCCTTCTATATTCTCATTCTTTTAATGTTTCCTCACCAGATCTGACATTCTTTTTACGATTCTTCAATAGATCCCATTCACTCAATCTCACTCGGTTCCAATTGGAAACATAACCATTTGTTGGTTACTTCTCTCTTTCTACCATTCTTGGGTTGACCCAGGTTCAGATCTACTATGGTTTCCAACAAAACCCCCTAAAACTATCGGCCCTCCTAGTAAACTAGAAGGAAACACAAAGGATAGAATGCACTGTACAGTCTCACCTGAGATAGTTCTTATGGGTGGATGCAACACTCAAGTTCTTCCTGCTGGGGAATGAGTGGGGATCTGGGATTACACTCTGTGATATTCATTTATTTACCCTAACATTCATCTATACTACACATTATGTCATTATTATTCATGCATGTAGAGATAATCAGATCTAGCTAACCCATTCATAGTAAAGAAATAAACAATAATCAGTCCACATAACACATGATCTACCATGGTTCACCCCCTCCTGGGCTATGTCCACAAATATTTGGATTCTTTTCTCTTTTATTATCGTTTCTCTAAAATTATAGCGTTGTGCACCTTACAATCCTCGGTCATTTGGGTCAAGATCTACAATGAGGCAGATTAGATCACACCAATCTCTTCAGCCTGTGATCTAACCCTCAAGATCTACCTTATTTTCTCTCTCGATATCAACAACTTACAAAACAATCTCAGATTTTTTAGTCATTCTTACATTCCAAATATTCTAACGACAACAACTACACCAACCCCGACCTAGACCTCCTAGGTACCTATTTATACTTATTTTTAGCTTATCAATCATTACATCCTCTTACCAAAACCCTAACCCTAGCATGCTTAGGTCTTCTTGCATGCATGCCTCACATGCTTTCCTCCTCTGCATGCACGTTTACCTTACATGTGCTGCTTTTCCTGCCATATGTATTCACTTAATTCTCCAAAATTAGCCTTTTCCCCAAAATGGGCCTGTGCCCAACAATTGTGGCGGATCATTTTTCCAAGTATGCCATCTTTGTGCCAATGACGATGTCTTGTGCCATGGAAGAAGTTGTGAAGCTATTTTTCAATAACGTTGTGAAGTTTTGGGGCCTTCCCTTGAGAATTGTGTTAAACAGACACTTAATGTTCATGAGGTAATTTTGGACTGAGATGTTTAATATTGTTGGCACCATACTATTGATGAGTTCAAGATACCATCCAAAATATGATGGGAATACTGAGTGTGTTTATAGTATCATGAAGGACTAATTGACATACTTTGTGCCGATAGATCAAACAAATTGGTCTTAGTTGTTGGATGAATTTTAGTTCAAATATAACATGCAAAAGGGTAATATGATGGGTTAAAACACATTTGAGTTGGAAAATTGGAAACAAACATTGAATCCATATATTGTGTTGCAGGGTGATTATGGGAGCAACCCACCAACCTTGATTTTCATGAAGGGATGGTAGGATAGATTGGAGATGAATTGTGTTCTCTTAAAGAAATAAATGGATCAAATAAAGCATTGGAAATATTGTGAGAAGAGGGACACATATTTCAAAGTGAGTGATTTATTCTTACTCGATTTGGGAAACTAATAGTTCAATCCACCTGCCACCATGGCTAGTGCATTGGTGAAAAAGTTTGACATTCCATTCAAAGTGCTTAAGAAGATTGGAAATTTCACCTACATATTGGAGCTACGGACCTACATGAGAGATCATCGTCTGTTTTTCCACAATAGTCAATTGAATCCTTGTAGATTTGATGAAGACAATCCTAGCATGAAAACACCATCTAGAGCCTCTATGTTGATTGTGGAAAAAACATAGTTGGAAGTGGTATATATACTTTTGCATAGATCTTCCTATCGCGCCAAAAAATGAATATTCAAGTACTTTTTCCATTGTAAGGATAGAACCAAGGAGGAGAACAATTGGGAGAGATCATCGACATTCTGGTAGCATCAAGAAATGATCTATGATTTTGAGAAGAAACATCATAGAGAACATGTTCATTGGATGTTGTCAGGATGGAAATGATTTTAGTGGGGGAGGACGTAAGGCCTCCACCATAGATGGTAGTAGACATCCTTCCAAACCATGTGTTAAACATTTCCATAGAGATATGGAACAATTTGAGTTGCCTCCATGAACGAACATACATAGTGGTGACTGTCCAAGTTTCCTTTGTAAGGAACAAGTGGGAAGCCTTAGGAAAACATTCTAGATGTGTATGCCCAATGGTGACTTGTCCCCATGAATTGTGGATGATGTACTTGTAGACATGTTGGCCTTTGGAACACTTGGGTACACTTGGGCATGGATGGATGGATGACTTGAGTGTGAAATTTGATGAATTGATGAACATGGTGACTTGGACATGGATGACATGGGCAGATGGATGGTGATGTGGGATTGAGGGAACTTGAGTGCAGTAGCGTGCACAACAGAATGAATTGTCTTTAGTGACTTGGGTCCGCTCCATGCATCACAAGATACCCAAGTGATAGGAAAGACACATATAAGTATGCTGGCACTCAACAAGCTAAGGGATGGAAGGAATATTGACCAAGAAGAGATTAAGAAAATGAGAGTTATCTAGAGGTATGTGGTTGTCTTGGACAAGGGTTGGCATAGTAGGTCATTAAGTTAGTTAAGTGAATAGGACATAAGTAGGACCTAGAGGAGGCAGAGCTGCAAATGCTTCAAGGGATGGCTTCAATGAAGGTGGGAGATAGTGTTGCAAAATGTGACTCGTCTTGTTATCTTTGTACTGTTTAATTGAGCTGTAGGTAGTGGGTGAGCTCCCCTCTTTGTATCATTGTAACATTCTTCTATATATTGAATAAAGGGGTGTTAGGCAATATCTTGGTGGCGTTTGATTGCATATGTTGTGTTTTATTCTCTATGTATTGAATGTTTCCTATTTTGTGTGTGCTTATGGTGTTTCCTAAGTGTAAACTTGACTAAGTATTATTGGGGACATTTTAGGCCACAATCGTGTGTACCACTGGTGTATTGTTTGAAAATATTAAGTTCCATAGGACTTGGCATGATTATCTAAGTGCTATAGCTGATGGTAAAGTTATGGGTAGATTTTGATTGAAGAGGTGCATTCTTGTTGTAGTAGGTGTAGTTTGACAAATTCCAATAAGAGTCTTAGGCCTTTGAGAACATGTTTTTTAAAAATAGGTAAATATTATTTATTTTAAAATGTCTCAACTTATTTTATTAATTATGTAAAAGTTTGATTATATATATATATATATATATATA
>ML778292.1:144007-177594 GCA_009831015.1 Picea engelmannii
TATATATATATATATATATATATATATATATATATATCAGTGTTCATTTTTAAGAAATATATAATCTGACAGTGAAAATGACTACATAAAATAAATAAATATTTAGTTATTCATTTTATTGTAATTAAAGTTTAATAATATATTTTGAAATCCATTTTGAATTTTGATAAAATTTTAAATTTTAAATATTAATATTATATAATCTATTTCAATTTTTGGAGTGATCTAGAGTTATATTGCTATACATAAATCAAAAGTACTTAAATTTCTTTTTATTGTAATTAAAGTTTATTAATATATTTTGAAATTTATTTTGAATTTTGATAAAACTTTAAAGTTTGGGGTGATCTCCAGTTCTATGGCTATACATAAAGAATCACAAGTAATCACTTATCCTCTTAAGGTCCGATAGACCAATCGATCTTAGTGGACGTTAATCATCATCATCATCATCATCATTCAAATATCAACATCAATCATTCTTCACTACATTTTGACCAAAATCAATACATTATGATATATAAATAAGCATTCATTTTTAAGAAATACACAATCTCATAGTGAGAATGTGCACATAAAATCAATAAATACCTAGGTATTCATTCAAATATGAAGATCTAATCATTCCTCACTAAATTTTGGCCAAAATCAATACAATAAGATATATAAATTTTTAACAAATACATAATTTGAAAGTAAGAATAGCTATGTAAAATAAATAAATACTTAGCTAGTCATTCAAATATAAAGATCCAATCATTCCAAAATAAATTTCGGCCAAAATCAATACATTACCATATATAAATCAGCATCCAATTTTAAGAAATACATAATCTCACAGTGAGAATGGCCACATAAAATAAATAAATACTTAGCTATTCATTCAAATATGAAGATCCAATCATTCCTCACTAAAATTCGGCCAAAATAGATACACTACCATATATAAATCAGCACCCATTTTTAAGAAATACATAATTTGACAATGAGAATGACTACATAAAATAAATAAATACTTAGCTATTCATTCAAATATAAAGATCCAATCAATCCTTACTAAATTTCTGCCATTTTTAAGAAGTACATAATTTGATAATTTAACAGTGAGAATGGCAACATAAAATAAATAAATACTTAGCTATTCATTCAAATATGAAGATGCAATCAATTCTCATTAAATTTCTGCCAAAATCAATACATTAAGATATATAAATCAACATCTATTTTTAAGAAATACATAATCTGAAAATAAGAATGGCCATATAAAATAAATAAATACTTAGTTATTCATTTAAATATGAAAATCCAATCATTTGTCACTAAATTTCCACCAAAATATAAAAAAAAATAGCAAAAAATAAAAATAAAAGATAAAAGGTTTAGAACATTCTAATTATCATTGTAAAAAACAGTTTAATACATAATCACATTGAAATCTTTCCACTCGGAAGTATAATGCACCCTCATAAATTCACCATTCAGAACCAAAAAAGAAAAGCTAAAATAGCATATTCTTATTACATTTTTCTAATAATTTAAGACCAGAGTACTGGGAAGTATAATCCACCCTCATAAATTCACCATTCACAACCACAAAAAATAAAATAAAATAATATATTCTTATTACATTTTTCTAATAATTTAAGACTAGTGCTGGGAAGTATAATCCACCCTCATAAATTCACCATTCACAACCACAAAAAAAGAGAGCTAAAATAGTATATTCTTATTACATATTTCTAATAATTTAAGACGAGTACTGAAAAAACGCATCCAAATTCTTCCACGCTGCTCTTCCAAACGGATGCTGAACTTGGCCGCCACGGCGGCGGAGCAGCCCATGTACATGTCGTAGATGAGAACCAGGCGTTCGGGAGGCGTAAGACCCCGCGATTCGTAGTATTCACGGCCGGTCAGCTCCGCCATGAGAGCCTCTAATGGGTTCTGCATTTTCTGTATGAGATCGAATATGAGTGGTAGCATGTCGGGGGAAATGTTATTGACGTTCTGGGGGCCCGTCGGCAGAGAAGACTCCGGGACCGATATATCCTGGAAATAGACGGGGAGATCTTCCCATCCCTCCACTCGGGGTCGGATAATTTCGATGTTTGAAGGAAGGCTAACGTAGATGACTGTCACTCCCTTGGTCGCCAGCATTCTTGAGAGGTGCAAGAATGCATTGAAGTGACTGTGCGCTAAGRAGGGCAACGCTACTGCGTATAATCCTTTTCTCCCTTCCATGGCCTTCGACAYACTGTGTATGSATTACGTTCTATCAAACCATCCTGACTCGTGTGTATATATACACAAAAGTATCCGAAAATCCCATGAATGGTATAAAAACATCGGGAGGTGTATATATACACAAAAGTCAACTGGAAAATCCACATCTATCCTCAATAAATAATTAAGGTGCTACATAAATGGTATACAAAGGAATAAATATTTCTACATAACTGGTATTGAAAAAAAATTAAAAGGAAATTTGATTTGTGTGAATTCATTCAACAGCGATATCGACCTCGACAGCGAGCGATACTTTTCGGTTCTCTCAGCCTTATTATTAAAAAATAATATCCATTTAGTCTCTCAACCTTATTATTAAAAAATAAAATCTATTTATTAGCTATGTAATATTATTTATTTGTTTTGTGATGAGAGCGCCTACTTCAAGCTTTTGTCGGAACATAACGGTATTTCCTAAATATCAATGTGGCTTACCCTAATCTCCGGTTAAATTGTCAATTGTCACATCTCAGTTGTTGTTTATCAATAGGATTTTGTTTGAATTTAAATATCAATGTGGCTTACCCTAATCTCCGGTTAAATTGTCAATTGTCACATCTCAGGTGTTGTTTATGAATAGGAGTTTGTTTGAATTTAAATATCAATGTGGCTTACCCTAATCTCCGGTTAAATTGTCAATTGTCACATCTCAGTGGTTGTTTATCAATAGGATTTTGTTTGAATTTATTGAAAATATTAAATATTAACAAGGCTGCGTGGCGGCTCAGCCTATGCCAATGAGGTTAGAAAGAAAATTGTGGAAAATGTGGTGGAATTGTAAATGTGGCAGTTCAGTCCTAATGAGGTTAGAAAGCAAATTGTGGAAAATGTGGTGGAATTGTAAATGAAACAAAGTGTTCGGTGCAAAATGTATATAAAGGAAATGTTGTGTGCAACATGTATATCACGTTAGATGGGGAAAAAGTAAATGAGGGTTGGCATGCAGACAACTGCGGTTTCAAGGACAATTGTCTGTTGTCTTTTGTCAGTGACCTGTTTCAATTTCCTTTCAAGCCATTCTTCAATGTAGCCTCTCATTGGGGCAACGCTGATCTCATTCCGGATTTTTATGTTGAAAATATCGTTTTCTAATTCCTGGAGGTCGATAGAAAGATTAGAGAGAGCCTGATGAATTTTCTCATTCTGTACTGCATATTTGACTAGCCATTCGTGGACATGAGCTTGATCAAATTGAAGGATGTTGTAAAACGTTTCCAGAGAGAAGGTCTTAACCAAAACAACATGTTTATCGAACTCTTGAGTCATTAAGGACAAGGAGTTTGCGATTAAGAGGGGGTCCAAGAAGTTGTTGATTTTCTCGGCTAAGTCTATATTTGACAGCATTGTGAATAATTTATCTTTCTTCGATATGGCTTGTTCACATGACTGAACAATGAGACGCAAGTTGTTTACTTTTTCTTTCCAGCATGCATTCAATTGGCCGATCCAGTTTTTGGATAGAAGATCTTCTTCTCTTCTTTTTGTTTCTGTCGTATTGTTGACAATCTTGCCAAAAGGGATGATCATTTTTAAAAAGAATTTTTCTTCATCTTTTAATTCAGCCTACAAAATCTCGAGCAAGCTATGTGCCCTGGTTCCAAACGAAGTGATGATTTGTGATCTTTTCCATGCCTCCATAACCAGTTCCATTCTTTTTTTGATATTGTTCTCCACATATCCTTTACAGGATGCGAGTAGGGTGGAGGATTCTTTTACATTGGGTGTTGGCGTCCGAGGCATGGCTATTGCTAAAGGATCAACAAGAAATGGCATAGGAATGAAAGTGTCTTCCAATTCCTTGACTTGCTCCTTCAGTTTGACATTCTTGGTGTCGATGCCTCCAATGGAATCCTGAAGCACTTGTCCGGTCGCAGTGTGAAGTTGACAGATTTGGGACGGTCGTATGTTGGCAACATCAACCTCTGAATGAGATTTGTCTATGTTAGCACAATATTGGTTTATGCCTCATCTTTGCCTAAGTCCTTCATTATTCATTTTAGAAAATGAATATAATTGTTATGGGATATTTTATTTATTTTGGGGAAGATTAAAATTATATTGGGTTATGCCCAATCTCCAAGTTCAAGCATTAATTGACATCTCAGGACAACACTATCCAAAGACACAGGCCAATGGTAGCATATCAATCAAGTTATACACAAAGAGCTAAGAGAGAGACCAACATTCAAATTTAAGGTACCAAGTGTCAAGAACAAGAATTGACAACACTCTCACATGGTTCCAAGCATCAAAATCACCCACGAGAAGTGTTTACAGTTCTTGATGGTTGCTACAGCTATAAGTAATCATTCTCCTTTTTTATTTCAATTATTTTGATGGATGGTGCTAAGGAATTTGCAGAGTTTTCACAGGATTTACACTACCAAATTTCACGTAGACACACAGGCGGGCACTACCAAAATTCTCTACCGAAATTCTGACAGAAACTGAATTGTGCAGAATTATTTTGCAAGGATGCTTCTGCCAGTTTTGAGTGAATAACTTAAAACTTGGATTATGAACAATTGAGAAGGTTTATTTGAAAACTGGAGGAGGTTTTTGTTCATAAAATTTCAAATAACAAAAACATCTCTCAGATTTTCAAAATGTGTTATGGTTTGAGAGATATTAGACATAGAAGTGGAACTACCAACTATTTTACAACGACGCTACCGAATTTCCTGTAGCGGTCATGGTTTTGATATTTTCCTTGTTGGGAGGTTGCCACCTGTCAAGGATTATTCGAATGGATTCTCAAGGATTAGTCAGATGTCAAGGGACACATAAACATAGCATTTATCTCCATCAAATGCCTCATGCAATGAGGTGGAAACAATTTATTAATGACTTTCAACAAATTCCTGAAAATTAGCAGTTTGTTGGATTTTTGTCCCTTTGACTGTTGCCACCTATCTCCAAGTCTTAGAATCCAACGGAGGAGATGGGATTCAACCTCCTAAGGTTATTTGGATGCTATTTTATATTTAAGGAAGCAGATACATCTTGGAGGGGGGTGGGATTCATGAGAAAGATAGATGAGAGAGCTGTAGGAAGCACTTTGCATGTGATCATTGTAACCCTGAGGGGATTTTGTTTTTGTAAATATTTCTGTTATTGAAGGTTCATGATATTTTTGTTATCAGATTGTATCTCTTGTTTTATTTTCTAATTTGTCTTCTTACTTGAATTAATTGTACACCTTGAGGATCATGGTTTCCTTTGACTAATGGATTCTTGAGCATCTAAGCATCTGAGGATCTGATGTATCTTGCCTATTAGTCACTGTTTACATTAAAGTACCTTGGATTCATTTATGCAGAAAGGATATATCATTTATGGATGTCTTTCTTTGTGTTATATTTTTCTTCCTCTATTTAACAAACCTTTATCTAATATGTAGATTGATTGCATTTAATGAATAGGGTGTTTTCTTGACTCCATAGCCGAATGTTCCATCATTGATTTATAATAACTTAATGTCCTTTTCCTTCCCTGTTTTCTTTTTATTGATCCACAAAACCAATCAAGTATTTTTATTTTTATGTTAGCAAGCTTACTCTCATTTACAGTCTGGGAGTGACTCTTGGAGTGATAATAGGCATTATCTCCATTTGTCTGGGCTGCCTCAATTCCTTGTGGAGAAATTTCATGGTGGACTTCAAGTTGCTCAATTTGCAGGGGTCTGTCGAGCTTAATTAATTCCCCCCACATTATTTGTTTATGATTTAAGGCCCTGTCTACTATCAATTTTACTAACTTGTGAAAAATGATTACATTAGCAGGGTCTTTTCCTTTTTGGGCTCTTTCGACGACTTCATGCAGCATGGTATTAAAAAAGAATGGTAGATTTATCACTAACCGTTGTTTTGAGACTGCAAACAAATTGAGGTGGGGAGGTCTAACCATGTTGTATCGTCTGTCTCATGTGATATATCTCTGCACCATGCTTGCTAGCTCCCTCCAGGGTTCACTAAGAGTAGTGGGGTTGAGGCATTTTCCCTTCTTGTCGAATTCCTCCCCTGGTTCTACGAAGGACTCCACAACTTCCTTGAGTGTTGTGTATTTACCAGTTCACTGTGTTCCTTCATTTGAGAGGCCTGTTACCTCAGCTATAATGGAATCAATGACTGGTATTTGTATTCCCCGAATTACTGAGACTCCCCCCTGTAAATTTTGGAAAAATGCTAGTGTGACATTTATATCGAATTCCTGCAGTCTATTAAAGTGTCGTGTCCACCCTAGATGGTGTAGAATTTCCCTTTATTGGTCAGTTACTTGTAGAAATGTAGGCTCACGGTGAATGCTTCGGCCACCCATATCTTATGTAAACAAGTCAACACAACTATCGTTCCCAAGTACAAAACTAGTTAGACCAGCCTGTGAAAGAAAATGACCAGAAATAGTAAACATTACAGAACAACAATGGTATATAGAAACACAAATTTTCAAATTATCTGTAATCATTATGGCTTATCGATAATCATGCAGAATGTCCACCCCCCAATGAATGAAATGTTTGACCTCGATCGACGGTATGTGTGAACGTAATGATGATGGTTTGTCAAGTGTGGGTAATTATTACGTTGCCGCCATTGGGAGAATGACCATTAATAACTTTCAAAGAATTTAATGTTAATCATGAATGATAATCACACATTTTGTGGAAAGTACAAGTTTAAATACCAATATTCAATATGTTAAGGAAGAATATTCTGAGTAGTCCTAATATGTTCACATTTTTTAAATATGCCAAGTGTCATAATTTTGTTACTTTCCCTTGTGTTGAATATAGAAGGAATGATAGCCTCCCTTTTAAGAAAGGAAGTCTATGAACATGATAAAAACTTAGCATATTAAGATAAACTTCAATACCATAGGCAGAGCCACTGCTTCTAGCAGTCGTCCATAGCCCCGACAGGGTTTCCATTTAACCCATAGATGAGCCAGTATCCTCAATAAATAGTTTGAATAGTATTTTTCCCAAAAATGCCACTATCCTGGTTTGGTGGCCAGATAATAATAATTCCACTCACTAGATCATAACAAAGTGAACAAGTCAGCTCGTGATGATACCTCTTGTCCTTTGACCCTAAATGCCAAAGGCCATTTCCATGGTGTGGTAGCCATAGTGAGAATGCCACATATGTTAATCTGTTATGATTGTGGTACCTTGGATCATGATGAGACCCCCTATCCTTTTTGGGAGAAGGTTATTTTCTTTATTTATATTTATTTATTTTATTATTATTTCCTTTTTTTTATAGGATTTATTAATGGAGGCTCATCTACTCCTTAAGAGTGTGGGATGGCGTAAAAAGTGTAAGAATGCCAAGTAAAATGTGCCTTAGTCTCCTTATTATGATGTGAAGGAAATTTATCATTCAAGTATATGTATATATATAGGGGAAAGAAACGAATTATAGTGGTTAAGGATTATGAATAATATTAAGATAATTCGAAAAAATCAATCCATAAACATTTTGGTAAGGTATGGTAGATATTCCTTAAAAATAAATGACAAATTGTTACCATGATGATTAGAAGTGATGTTGTTTAAAATTAGTTAGTGAAGTTCATAACCAAAGGCGTATTCAAACGTATCAGGAGTAGTCATAAAAATAGCACATGTTGTTGGTGAAAACAAAAATCATTACTTTCAAAGGAAAGGAAGAACAACATGAACAACCATGAAAAGGAACAACGACTATTTCTTTCGAATGAACAATGCTACCCAAAAAAAGGAACAACAATCACAACAAAGGGAATGACAGTTGTTACATTTGAATGAATGATACTACCTGCAAGGGGAACAACAATCACAACAAAGGGAACAAAATCTATTACGTTCAAATGAACGAGACTACCTGCAAAGGGAAAAACAATCACAACAAAGGGATCAACAATTGTTGCATTCAAATGAACAACACTACCTGCAAAGCGAACAAAAATCGCAACAAAGGGAACGACAGTTTTTATGTTCGAATGAATGATAGAACCTACAAAGGGAACATCAATTGCAACAAAGGGAGAAACCTCTGCTACATTCGAATGCAATTTTTTATGTTCGAATGAACGATAACGATGATGTTCAAATTTAACCATCTAATTAAGTAATTGGATACCTCACGCATAAATTTTTGTTTTAGCGAATCTAGGATTGATTAGTCATCAACTAAATTTAATTTTACGGTTAGGTTTATTCAATGATCGGAGGAATACAATATATTGGATGGTTTATAGTGTCATGCATTCATTTTCTATTTACTACAACTGCGCATTCTTTTAGTGCAGTCGCCTGAATTTTTGTTGCGGAACGTGACATATTCATCTCCTGTGTAAAAAAGGGTTTATATTCGATGGATATTTTTCAAAATGAAACAAGAACAATTTGAGGGCTAAATGAGGAACATAAAAGATTTCTAATTATATTTCATTACAGTCATAGTTTCTAGTTTTTGTTCTCCAAATCTCTTTATAGTGACTTTCCTAGAAAGTAAAAACCTAAAACTCCATCAAATATTTAAAGAAAAATATATACAATATGTATAGTGTTGAGAAAACCAACAATTTCACGGAGTTGAAGTTGTGGGTTACCTTCCTAGCCAGCTAAAATATGAACAGTAGGATCATTACTTACTTCTTGGCAAAAGGATTCTTTTGAAAGCGGTTGATGGTAGAGCCATAGTTGATGTCCATTTACCAAAAAAGGAGAACCAGACCCGTAGATGGTAAATAAAGTGATAGTGCCATTATAATGGACTTGTTTGATTTCATATGGTCCTAGCCACCTTGTCTGCAATTTCCCAGGAAATTCCTGAAATCTGGAATCATAGAGAAGCACCCAATCACCTTTCTGGAAGTATTTTTTCTTGATATGCTTGTCATGTCAGTTGGCTCTCTGCTGCTAAATAACAGCTGTGCGCTGAAGGGAAAACAAGCATGCTTCATCTAACTCATTGATTTGTTGTAAGCGCTACATGTGTGCTTCGGTAAGATCCAGTCCAATTTCCTGGGCCATTCTTAGAGTCTTGATCTCAAATTCAATTTGAAATATAGGCTCTTTGCCGAAGACTAGGTGATAAGGAGAGTAGCCGACAATGTTATGCCATGTTCTGCGATAGTTCCATAAGGAATTTGGAAGCTCGACTGCCCAATTTTGATGGTTTGTTGAAACTGGTTTTGTCAATATTTCCTCCAATACTATATTGGTACTTTCCACTTGTCCATTTTCCTATGGGTGGTATGGGAAGGTAACCCTGTGTTTAATGTGGTAATTCCGTAGAGTGGCCGAGATTTTATGTGCTGTAAATTGAGACCCTTTGTCTGTGATTAATTCCATGGGTAATCCATAGCATACAAATAGTTCAAAGAGAAATTTAATGACTCCTTTCTCAGTTGCATTTGGCAAGGCCACTGCTTCTACCCATTTGGTCATATAGTCTATTGCAACTAGTATATAATATTTTTGGTTTGATTTTGGGTTGAAGGGACCAACAAAATCCAGTGCTCATCTCTTGAAAGGTTCCATCAGCACCCGTGGTTGTAGGGGAATTTCATCATCTTGTCATGGTCGGCCCATCCTCTGAAAAATGTCACAGTCCTGGACATACTTCTTTGCATCTTTGAATATCAAGGGCTAATAATATCCCATCTCTAAAACCTTATGCCTAGTTCTACAGTCTGCAAAATGTCTGCCACAGGGCTCATCATGACATGCCTTCAAGACGTCATGAATTTCATTGTCTCTAATACATCTTCTGATATGAAGATCAGACCCTCTATCGGAAATATATCCACCAATCCAGGTGAACTGTGCACTGCGCTGAACAATGAATTTCCTTTCTCTTGATGACAATTGTGCTGGAAATTTCCCAACTTCCAGATAATTTGCCATATATGCATACCAAGGTGTCTTAATAGTCACAACGAACATGTGTTCGTCTAGAAATTGGTCTTTGACTGTCAAAGAGTTATTTTTTTTGGGAACATGAGACAAGAAATATGGAGCAATATTTTCTCTTCCCGACCGATCCTTAATGGTGATGTTGAATTCCTGCAACAACAATAACCACCAAGTAACCTGTCCATTAGTAATTGGTTTGTTAGCTAAGTATATAATATCAGAGTTATAAGTATACAATATTACTAGATAGCTTGTTATATAGTGGCGAAATTTATTAATAGCATGTATAATGACTAATTTTTTTTTTTCTGTTACTATGTATTTCAATTCGGCAAGAGTAAGATTTTTGCTAATAAAATAAATAGCATAAGGTTTCTTGTCTTCTTCTTGTCCAAGGAAAATTCCTATAGAGATATCCAATGCATATGAAGAGGTGTGAAATGGTAATTTCCAGTTTGGTCCTCTTAGCACCGGTGTTGTTGAAACTAACCTTTTAAGCTCTGCAAATGTAACATCATATTTATCAGACCACTGAAATTACACATTACCAGTTAAAGCATCTAAAGGTGCAACTATTCTTGAAAATTTTTCTATGAATCCGTGATAATATCCTACACAACCAAGGAAACTACGTACCTCGGTTTGTGTACTATGTGTAGGAAAATTAAGGATTACCTCTATTTTTGTTGGGTCTACCTTGATTCCATCTATAGAAGCATAGCTTTCTAGTACCACACCTTCAGTCATCATCATATGACATTTCTCATGACTCAAACATAGCCTGGTAGCAATGCATTGTTCCAGTACCTTCTCTAGATTTCTTAAATCTTGATCAAAGTCAATGCCATAAGGGGTAAAATCATCCATGTAATCTTCAAGTCCTTCATTAAGTAAATCAAAAAATATGCTTAAAATAGCTCCCTGGAATGTAGTTGGAGCATTACATAATCCAAAGAGAAATACTCGATATGCGAAGGTACCCCAGGGACATGTAAATGTAGTTTTATCCTGGTCTTCTAGAGAAATTTGAATCTGATTATAACCGCTAAATCCATCTAGGAAGGAGAAAAATTTCTTCCCTGCTAAAGTATCAAGGAACTGATCAATAAAAGGTAGGGGAAAATGGTCCTTATGGGTAGATTTATTGAGTTTTTTGTAGTCTACATAGATTCGCCACTTACCATTCTTATTATGGATGATTACTAGTGGAGAGACCCACTGGTTGTCTAAAATAAGATATATGAAATCTACGTCCAACAGTTTCTGTAATTCTTCTTTGACAATGTCCCTGAGATGAGGGTTTAATCTTCGTTTGGGTTGTCGTATGGTTCAGGCATCTTTTTCAATATAGATATGATGTGTACATAGATGGGGATCAATGCCCTTCATGTCAGGATACTCCCAAGAAAAATCCTATTGATATTTAGAAAGGATCTGAATCAATTTTTAGTGTTGTTGTTCATTCAAATTGGCATTCATATTGAGAAATCTTCCTAGTGCGATTTCAACTGTAATTTTGTTGTGGAAAAAGGTAGTGGGAATCTGTTGCTCCATAAATTATTCCAAACGATTCCCTATGATTCATTATCTAAAACAAATTTTAGCATTTGGCATGTTGGGTTTCCTATAACAGTTGGGTTGTTAATGAAGCTACTGATCACATCATCTTCTAGTTGGTTTTTTAGCCCAAGAGCTTCTTCTAGTGTGAGAGGAGATCGTAGGTTTTCTTCTGAATATATAGGTGGTTGCAACTGCTGATGTATGGTAGGTAGACTTTGTTTAGCTGGAGGATATAATATAAGGTTCTTTAGATCACTTCCTCTAGAAATTATCATGTTTCATATGAGACATCCTATGTATGCATCTGTCGTTGCTAGCCATGGTCGTCCCAATATTAACGGGTGTCCATCTAGTCTACTTATTAGGTGGATAATTAGGAAGTCATTTGGGTATTCCCAAGAGTTGAAAAAGAATTTTATGTCTTGTAATGTGCTGAATGGATTAACCACCGATCTATTAGCCAATTATAACATAGTTGAAGTAGGTTCAAAGGAGGTGATACCCAGGACATTACAGGTCTTGATAGTCAGAATATTGATGGCTTCCCCCAAATCCACCAGTGTATTTTGGGAAAAAAAAACCTTGTATATGAACCGTTACCACATGATTCCCTAGGTCAGTGTACTTCACTAGCTCCTGCTTGCCTAGAATAAGATCGGACAAAGTTCCTACCATGTGAACAGTTGATGGATTTTTAGTTCTCCTTCCGGGATTCTTCCCACATAATTCTTTAATTATTTTTGCATAAATAGGAATATCTTGTAAAGCCTGTAGGAGTGGAATTTTAACACATATATTCTTTAGTTCCCCAACGATATCAAAATTAGGATATACGATTGGTTTTTCTCTCATTAGCCTCTCGGAAAATGGGGGAGGATAAATTACGTCCTTATCAAGATTTTGTTTCTCGATTGTGTTTTCCCCATGTTCTATTTCTTCTGTTATGACCACAGTTGATGGTTTTTATTGTGATTTGTCTATCATTCTCATTCTCCGATTCTTGATGAATGTCACTTTCCTTAGGATAAATTACACGCCCTAATCTCAACCGGAGTTCATTGCACCCTACAAAGTTTGTTTCACCCTCCAAATTCTCGACAACTTGCACGAGCTAGACTTGTTTGTTATTAGGATTTAGGCTGGGTTGAGATGGTAATTCAGGGTGCATTTGAGGTTGGGGATTTTGGGGAAATTGAAGTGGATCTAGTAAAGTGGGTTGATCTTGAGAAACCATTCCCATAGGTTGATTGGTCAGTCCCATGGGTCATTTTCAGTTCTGAGTCCGATTGGGGGCTTAGGCAACTGTTCTAGTCCGCTGTGAATGATAGGAGTTATTATTTTAATTCTTCCAAAATGGGGTAGAGTATTGCGAGTCGGGCCAAATAGGACTAACAACTGGTTGATTTGGCCAATGTGTAGTAGGATATTTTTGGGACTACCAGGTGGGGTTAGCAAATGGTTGGCCCTGCCATGTGTTTCCAGAATTATGCTGTTGATTATACTTTCTAGGAATGAAAGAAGAAGGATCTTGTAGCATCCTTGGGGGGTGAGCCTGCCATTGGAGACATTGATCCATCCGATATACTAGTTATGTTTCTTTTTTTTCTTCTTTAAAGACAACTTTTAGTCCTGGGAGTGATGGACATTTCTCTATCGCATGGTCTTTGGCACAAATGGCGTAGGTCCGAACCATGTCCAAGGGACACTCTCTTGAACCATGTTTCCTTATGCATCGTGGACAAAATATAGACAATGACTGTTCTGATTCTGCTTGTTTCTGTTTAACCCAAAGAATACCTAATTGTGTAGTCAGAGTACCCAAAATGTCAGTTTTAAAATTTTCTAAAAGATTATCAATTTATGCTCAGATGACATTCTCGCTATTAATGTTACTGCTTCTAGTGATGGGGGTTCATATTCTCGATCTGGTTCGTGTAATACCACATGAACACCTGATACACAATTGGACAATGTCATCATATGTTTCTTGATAAATATCACCTTTCCCCATCAAATTTAACGTCTCTACCCATTCATCCTTCAAACCTTTTATTAGAGTGGCTTTAAGTACCTCACCTAGTAGTGTATCATAAGGTGATCTCTAGAGGTTATATTGACATCTTTCAACATATTCTTCTAGTGTTTCATTTTCTTTTGCAATCATTTTAAAGATTTCATCCTTTAAATCCATGGTTCTATAGTAGTCTTGATATTTCGTAAGGAAGGATTGTTTCATTTCATCCCATGAATTTATAGTCCCCCCCCCCAAGTCCCATAAACCATCGTAAAGATGCTCCTTTCAAAGCGAAAGGAAATGGCTTTAGTTTCTGGGGTTCATAGGTATAGTCATAGACTCTACATAGGACATCAAACTTGAATAAGAATGCATCAGGGTCCTTTGAGATCAATCCATTGAAGGTTGAAATATTATGTAGTGGAATGGATTTCATTGGGTCATCAACAATCATATCAACTATGGGATATGCCAAAGTGGAAGTCTAGGGCCTCGACTAATTTTGTTGTTCTATTTGGTAAAAAATGTACCAATAACCTTAAGGGATTTCTTGGTTTGGGTGTTCTATTTGGCGTGGTTGATTACTTGGTCCCTTAGGAGATTTGATCGCACTACCTATGTCTGGGATTTCAGGGGTTCCTTCTCCTGCCAAAATCACAGGAGATCCATGTTCAGGTGGTGGTGGTTTTTCCTCAACAACTCCACTGGTCTCCCCTTCTCCCTCTCTCAATTTACAAGAATTTCCCTCGCCTAAAGGAATGAAAATTGGTGTATGTGTATTTTGGAAGTTCTATTTAGTTCCTTCAGTTTCACTATGATCCTCATCATGAGTTGCAGTTGGTGAGTTTTTTGCTTGAGGGACTCGGGTAGAACCTTTCTGAGGTCCAACCGAGGCTTGAGATTCATCTCTTCATATATTTTTTTCTATTAAAGTGCTCCTTCCAGGGGGCACCAGGCCATGGGATTTTGTAGTTTTTGTTAAGGGTTTTTGTTTTATAGGTTCTTTCTTCTTAGTCATACACACTGACACAAATTCTATGCACCTATATAACCTCTATGCATCAGTTGAAGGTGGGTGTTGGTACAATCATTTTACTTGTTGCCTACATAGGTTCTTACCTTCTATTTTCAATACCTCATCCTTCAGAGATGCAACCTATAATATCTTTGACATTCTCCCCAACAACGACACCAAAATTTTGGGCTCTAAAGATGTCCTAAAAAAAACATTAGTCTGGAATTAATTTTATCAACCAAAGATTCATCTTTTCTCTCAATAATGTCAACAAAGTCTATGCAGATAGTCGTAGAGGTTTAAATCATGTAGATAATTCAGTTACAACAAATCTGAGCCTATCTAAATTACTGTGATAATCAAGTTCTTCATACATTGACTAAAAGCTCTGAAACTAGTAACTTCAATAGATAGAAATATCTTCTGAGCGGAAACAGACCATAAATCAAAACATTAACCAATTACTGAATTTATTCATCTATCTAAGAAACAACAATTTAGTCTATGAAAACACTTAATGAATCAATCTCTCAATGATTAATTAATCTACTAGAAAGGAACAACGATCTACTAAATATTTAATAAGGAACAACAAATGCGAATGAAACGAAAGGAACAACAAATGTGATTTTAATAAAAGGAACAATGAATGTGAATTTAAACGAAAGGAATTCACAAAGGATAAATTAACAACAAATGGAAATGGAACAACAATCGATAATCTCCAAATGGAACACCTATTCTCTACGAATGGAACAACATAACCAATTCATAAAAGAATCAACACATTAACGAGTCTATGTTAACTGTTGAAAGGAAATTCAAATCACAGAACTATAACAAAATTGATAAGATTACAGATGAGACAGTAGCTCCTATTGACCGGGTCCACGGTCTTCAAAAGATACTGCTACGAAAAACTTAGTACGGAAAATGATCAAAACACTTGAATCTTTCATTAATTCCATATCTGGTAAGTCATTTACAATGGGATTGTTGTACAAAGTGTCAACAATTAAGATATTTGAATTCTTTCTTATCTCTCTATTGTTCATTATCCTTTATATAATACAATGAGATAAGTAAATTAAGCTATCCCAAGGATCGAGAGATCCTCAGGATTGCTTTTGATATTTATGAAGATTTCAAGATAAAAAGTCAATCTTCCTTTGAACCATTTTGTTCTTGAATTCTTCGATCTTCAATGGCCTGTGCATCTTCATGATCCTCTTAATTATCTTAAGTTAACAGAAATTGTCCATGTCTGCATAAAATCAAAACAATTCAAGCCAAAGTTTAAAAAATATATAATATCATTTAATATTATTTCCTAAGATAGTTTTAACCATTTTCTTCCCTAATTACTTCAAATTAATAGAAAAGTCAACAAAGAACATATCACAAACCAAAGTAACCAGGAGAATATTTATAGTTTTTTCTCAACCCAACACAAGGTATGTAAGTTTTGAGTTTCTTGTGATGGATTTTGGGTTGCGCAACTCCCCAACAACCTTTTTCACATTTATTAAATATGTGTTTCGACCATTATTGGACATGTTGGTGGTTTTATACCTATATGACATTGTGGAATTTAGAAAGAACATGGAGGACCAACATAATCACCTAAAAGAAGTCTTTGAGGCATTGAGTCATAACCAACTATACTTGAAGAAGTATAAGTGTGTCTTTGGGAAGACTAAAATTCCATTATTGGGCCATTAGATTGGGAAATGATACATCCACATGGATCCTATGAAGATAAGGGTGATTGAGGATTGGGAGGATCCACAAATAATCTATGAGGTGAGAAGTTTCATTCGTTTGGATAACTATTACCACAAGTTTATGGAGGGATCCTCTAATATTTTGACACCACTGAGTGACTTTTTGAAAAAGAATAAGGCATGGAATTGGATGGAGAAGTGTTAGGAAACATTATGTGAGCTCAAGTGTAGACTTATATCATCATCCTTCCTAAAAATTTTGTACTTTAAGGGCTTGTTTGAGGTAGTTATGGATTCCTTAGACTTTTCCAATGGTGGAGTTTTGTCACAAGAAGGTCATCCAGTGGCCCATGAGAGCACAAAGTTACAAGACTGTGAACAATGGTATCACATTCATGAGAAGGATATGATCACAATTGTGCATTTCCTACATGCATGGAAGCACTACTTATTGGGAAAACCATTCATTGTGAAGACATATAATGTGGCAATGAGTTGCTTCACCACCCACCCAAATTTTTCACCCAAGTAGGTGTGGTGGCAAATTTTTTTGGAAGAGTTTTATATGACCATTGAGTATTTATTGGAAAATCTAAACACAATTGCATGGGCCTTATGAAGGAATATGCATCTTTCTACTTTAGAGGATTATGAATTTTTGATGCTAGAGGGTAGTCAAATGAAAGTATTGAAAAATTTGCAAGAGAGGGTCAAGGATGGATTGCATAAGGATCCTATAGTTTTGAACATCATGAACTAGGTGAAAGAAGGAAATATGTATAATTTTTGGATGAACGATGGAATTTTTTATTTTGGTGAACACATCTATGTGCATAAGTCATGTAATCTCTCAAAGGAGCTCATACGGGAATGAACACCCAAGAAAGTACAGAACATTGACATTGATGGAATGAGTATAATATTGGGAGAATATGAGGTGAGATGTTTAGGAGTATGTCGATACTTGTCTTGTGTGCCAATAAGACAAGGTAGACACTAAGATTCAAGAAGGTCTGTTGTAGCCTTTACTAGTTCGAGAGAGACCTTTGGCGAGTGTCTTAGTGTAATTCATCACCCAACTTCTGATGACACAATAATTTAATGTGATCATGGTTATTGTTGGTTACTTATCTCTTGCTACCATTCTTTGGTTGACCAAGGTCCAGATCTACTATGGTTTCCAACAAAAACCCCTAAAACTATCATCCCTCCTAGTAAACCAGAAGGAAACACAACGCATAGAATGTACTGCGTAGTCTCACCTGAGATAGTTCTTATGGGTGAATACAATTCTCGGGTTCTTGAATCCTAGGAATGAGTGGGGATATGGGATTACACTTTGTGATCTTCATTTATTTACCCTAACATTCATCTAAACTACACATTCTATCATTATTATTCATGCATTTAGAGACAATCATATCTAGCTAACCCATTCACAGTAAAGAAATAAACAATAATCAATCCACAAAACAAATGATCTATTGTGTTTCACCCCCTCTTGGGCTACATCCACAAAAAATTATTTGATTTTCTCTTTTATTATGGCTTCTCCAAAGTTATAGTATTGCGCGCCTTACAATCCTCAGTCATTTGGGTCAGTATTTACAATGAGCTAGAATAGATCACACAAATCTCCTCAGACTCTGATGTAGCCCTCAATATATACCTTATTTTCTCTCTTAATTTCAACAACTTACAAAAAAATCTCATATTTTTCAGTTATTATTACATTCCAACTCTTCGAACAAAAAAAACTACACCAACCCCGACCTACACCTCCTAGGTAGCTATTTATACTTATTTTTATATTAGCGGCCATTACATACTCTTACCAAAACCCTAACCCTAGCATGGTTAGGTCTTCTTGCATGCATTCCTCGCATGATTTCCTCCTCTGCATGTGCATTTACCTTGCACGTGCTGCTTTTCCTGCCAGTTGTATGTGCTTTATTCTCCAAAATTAGCCTTTTCCCCAAAATAGGCCTACGCCCAACAGGCCCCCAATGCTGACATTGTGACTTGTCCTGAGTCACTTCCTTAATCCAACATCTGTCACTTCTTGCGCCAACGCGTCATACATTTCATTTATTATCTAGCACTACGCCTGAGCCTGCCTGCTCCTTTCAGCCATGTTTTCCACCAGTTGCATGGTAATTGGGTGTTGTATCAATTCTCCCCCTTCCAAGCCTATCCACTCTATGTTCAACTTTGTTGCGTCGATATTGATGACTAGATGCTCCACCTTTTCTTGCAAGGGATCCAATTGAGCTTGTCGCACCATCTTTTGTTCTTGTACTTCCTTCTCCTCGACTTGTAATTTATTCATTTCCATGACCATCTTGATATTCTCCGGTATTGAAATCATCCTCTATCATTGTTTGGAATCTGCCATTGCTGCATGAAGTTTTTCCTCCTTCTCCTACACCTCTTTTAAGATACCATCCTCTAAAATTTGTGTCCATAGTTGGGTTCTCTTCTCCAACAACTCTATCATTATGTGTATGTTTTGCGTGTTGTTCTCTGTAGAAGTTGTCACATATTTCTCCCTTTGCGCTTTGAATTATAGAGGAGCTGTGGGAATTGTACGCTCCTCCAATTATTTGATCTCTTATTTATATTGTTGCAGAGTTTGTGCTATCTTTCTCATTTTCTCTTGTGATGAGGCTGCTTGTACTCCTTTGCTATCTGAGATGGCTTGAAATAATTCTTGAATTTGGTTCTCCATCTCATCTACCTTTTGCTACACCATCTTTCTACATTTCCGCATTAAATTGCAACCTAATATCCTTGTTTCAAATCATGTCACATGATTGTTGTTGTCGTTGATCCCAATTCCCCTGTTTCCCCTCTTTGCACCATAATTCTCCTTTATTTCATCCAAGATGGCTTTTTCTCTTGTTTTATCCTCTAGGTATTTTTCTGGCTTTTCCCCATCTATGGGTAGCCCTGTGATTGTTGCAATGAGATCAACATTAATAAACATTGGCCTATCCATCCATAAGATTCCTCCAAGCACCCATGCTAACAACTTCTTTACACATTCGTTGATGTGTTTACCATGCCCAAAGTGTGGTATGCCGAGAAAATTCATAATGCCTTTGTTGTATAACCCCAAGATCCACTACACAAGCTCCAATAGTAGCACGTCTGATGGACCTTCTTCCCTGCTTTCCAAGTAGCTATGTGGTGCCAAGTCTGGGAATTTTACTACATCCAACACATCATGGTTAGAGTATTTAAGGGAATCTACTCCTCCCACCATGTCATCATCGACCTTCAATCCCTTCGAGATTTTTCGCATCACTATGGCTAGTTCCTCCCATGTGCATTGTATGCCCCGTGCACAACTTTATGATCACTCCTTCGTTTTCCCTTGTGGGGACGATACCCAAACTATTGGTATATCATGGAATTGTGTTCTCCATTTTTCTTCTATCTCTAGGCCTCGTTGAGTCGAACCGATGGCCTATTCTTCTTGCTACATCCCTTTTCCATTGGAGGTGTCAGATTCCAATCTTTTGAAATCCTCTACCAGTTGCTCGACCTCTTGTGTGAAGTTTTTCTCCTCCTCTACCTATATCATGGTCGGATCATACTCTAGGATGCAAATTTATTCCACATCCACAACTGCGGATATCTCCTGCGTACTTGTTTCTGTCACTATAGTACTACTTCTTGTTTTCCTCGCAATCATGCTTGACCCTCCAACGCGTGGAGGTGACATTGTAGTGAAATTCAAGATATTGATATTTAACTCCCCAATGAAACTCTTTCACGCTTAGACTTCGCTCTTCGTTCTTCTCTTTAGCGAAAAAAACAAAAAATGACCCTGGTTCCCCCCTTTTTTGACTTGTATATTGGGACAACAAAATGGAAATTGTTCCGCACTAACAATTGTCACTTTTTCACTTTTGTTTTGTTTCATGCGTGTTGTTCCTTTTTTTACCCGTTAACTGCTCCCATGTGCGTAGTGTTTTAAATCATTGTTTTTTCTACAGCGCACTGTTAATTCAAACAATTCTATTCTCTCAAAACCTTCCACGCCCACCGATATGTTTTTAGTTTTATCTCCTTTTTATTTATTTTTCTCACTTTATCTCTCTTAATTTCTACTATAATACACTATGTACATATTTTCTTACTGTGTTGTAACTCTCTAAGTACTAGGAGGTTGACCGTCCTTGTACAACTTTAGTCAAATCCAACTGATCATTCCTTTCAATTATGTGCCCCCTAGATCTTTCAACTATACATATCCCCTATGTGTGACAGTCTTCACCTCATATGGCCCCAACCAATGCATTCTGAATTTCCCTAGATGCTGAAGAAATTTACTATCATACACTAAGACTAGGTCTCCCTCCTTGAAACTCTTCCTCTTGATATGTCTTTCATGTCAATATTTATCTCTTTCTTTATGTAATTCTTGGTGAAATCCTACTAGAATCCTATATTCTTCCATTTCCATCAGCTAACTGAGCCTCTCTTTTACTACACCTCATTCTGTCATGTTGGTGATTGATGCTATGTTCAAACTAGGCATCACAAATTCTAATGGCACCATTGCTTATTGTCCATACATCAACCTTAATGGTGTCTTTCCTATCAATTTTTTTCATGTAGTCTTGTATGCCCATAATATTGTTGGTATCTTCAAGTCCCAGTCATCCCTATTAACATTACAGATCTTTTTCAAGGCATTCTCTAGGATCTTATTAAAGGCTTCCACTGTTCCATTTGCTTGAGGGTGATATGGTGTACTCTTCTGATGGTAGAATTCAAATTCCTTATTCATAGCCTTGATAGTATTGTTGATAAAGTGAGTACCTCGGTCACTCATCAAAATCCTTGGGCATCCAAATCTAGTGATCACTTGCTCAAATAGGAAATGTGTTGTTGTCTCTGCGTTGAAATATTTTACTAGTGTTGCTTCTTCCCATCTTGTTAGGTATTCTATCATAGTAATGATATACCTTTCCATTGACCTTTTTGTTGGTGGTTTAATTGGTCCCACAAAGTATATTTCACATTTTTTGAATACTTGCAAGGTTACTCGTGGTCTTAGGGGCATATCGTCCCTTCTATTAGTTTTACCAATACTTTGGCCTGCATCACATCACTGGCAGTAATCCTTAGCATCTATGTGAATGGTAAGCCACCATAGTCCTCTGCACAATACCTTTTTCATGGTATCTTTTCCTGCATAATTTCCTCCAACTATTCCCTCATGGGCCTCTGCTAAAATCATAGGCCTTTTGTGCTCTAATACACATCTTCTCAAAATGTTGTCTGCACCCATTTTGTATAAGTTTCCTACAATCAATTGATAGTATGCAACTATGACTACCATGTTTTTCTTTTGTGCAATGTTAAAATATTGTGGCACAGTCCCAGTACTCAAGTATTCAACAATACCAGCAAAGTATTCATAAGCTATTTGGACTGAAAATAACTGTGCATCGAGGAAGTTGTTTTCTAAATTTGTAGATTCTTATCCATTGGTTACTCTTTACAAGTGATTTGGTCTTGCATTCAACTTCCCTGGCTTGAATATCACTTCGAAATCAAATTCTTGAAATAACAGTACCCATCTACAGATCCTCCCTCCCAACACTAGCTTTTTGACTAGGTATTTGATAGCTGAATGATCTATAAACATATTGAAGTGTTTTCCCAGTAAGTAATGTTTGAACTTCTTGAGTGCATATATCATTGCTAAGCCTTCTCTTTCTGTAGTATTTTAATTCTTCTTTGACTTTGACAATTTTCTTCTTGCAAATGCTATAGGATGGTCCAATTCCCCTTCTCCTGCATGCACTAGAATAGCTCCAAGTGCTATGGATGATGCATCTACATGCACATGAAATGTCTTTTGCCAATCTGGAAATACTAGTATAGGTGTTGTGACCATTTTTTCTTTTAGAGTGTCCAAACCTCGTTGGCAGTCCTCATTCCACTGAAATTTGATTTCTCTCTTGAGCAGTTTCTCCATTGGAACAGTGATCTACGCATACCCTTTTATGAATTTGTTGTAGTATCCTATATGTCCCAATGTTGCTCTCAACTGGCGCACTTATTTTGGTGGGGGTAAGTTAACAATGACTGCAATCTTTGTAGGATCCACTATTATACCATGTTTGCATACTATATGACCCAACGCAATTTTAAAAGGTGTCCCAAATATGCATTTCTTAATATTCATAGATATCTGGCATTCTCTGTATCTTTCCAACATTAGTCTTAACACCTCTACATTGTATTTCATCATACTGCATATTGTTCAATCATCTAGGTACACTTCTAAAAATTGGTGGATGAATTCTTTGAATGTAGCTATGACTACTCTTGAAAATATTGTTGGTTCATTATTCAGACCAAAAGGCACGACTATGTATTGATATGATCCCCATTACGTGGAAAAGGTAGTCTTATACCTGTCTTTTATAGTTATTTTGATTTGGTGGTATCCTGAGAATCCATCTATGAAAGAATATGCTTCCTGACCTCCCACATTCTTTGATACCTCATCTCTGAAAGGGGTGGAAAAAGGGTCATGCAGGCAGGCATCGTTCAATTTCCTGAGATATACAAAGATCCTTATACCTCCTTGTTTCTTTTCTTACACTACCATATGGCTTATCCATTCATACTCCTCCACTGGTTCTATGATACCAATTTCCAACATTCTATCAATTTATGCTTTTACTTTATGCTTGTATATTGGATTCAGTCTATATAGTTGTTGTATGACAGATATAGCCTCATTCTTGAGAGGTATATTCATATCTCCTAGCTCTCCTTCCATTCTTTTCATCTATGTAAAGGTCATTGGAAACATGTCACTGTACTCGCGTAGTAACTCTGTTATTCTTTCTACTATTTGTTCATCCTAGTAATCTCCAATGCTGGCTATTTTGGGGTTATTATTTGTCCCAATATTTACTTTCTTCACCTTGATTGGCGTAAAAACTAATTTTGATTCTATAGATGGGACTTCCACCTCTCTTTCTCCTTTGATTTCTATAATTTGTATATTGCACAGGTCATCTTCATTTGGTGCTTCTTCCTGCACATGATAGCATGACAATAGTTCTTTCAATGTATATCTATTTTGTTGTTGATACTCTGTTATACGTTCAACCTATGGTTCCTTAATAAATATCACCCCTATGATTTGCTTGAGTGCTGAATTAATGTTGGGGTTCTCATGTTTAAATGATAAAGTGACTATGATTTTTTTTTGTAATGTTGTCCATTATGCAGTGCTTCTGCGTAGTTCCTGGTCTACATACCCGTATGTTGGAATTCCTTCCAATGTGTGAATGAAGTGACGAGGCCATTCCTCTAGTGGTGTCATTATCCATAGTGTTATTCACTTATCCAAGTGTTATGTTGGTGTCCCCTGTCCATCATATTTCTACATCTCATTGCTTCCTTGTTCTGCGTCGAATCTAATGCACAATAATCGTTTAAATTGGTACCATTCCTTAATTGTCTCTTTGTATGCACCCCACCATCTTGCAGGTGTTTCCTTGAGTGCTATGTCCAGAGATAAGAGCCTCTGATTTTATAACACCTCATCTTAGTATCTTGTTAAGAATTATTCTAAATCGTTAATTCCATGGAAGCTGGGAGGTTCTCTGATTTCTTTACCCATCCATCTTACTGCGTGGTCTATTCTTGCACACCTTTTTGTGGATACTTCATGTAATCTCTAATGCCAATTCTCCAACCCTGTATCTGAGTCTAAAGAACATCATGTGATAATTCTCCAACTGAGTACCCCATCTACAGTTGGTTTTACATAATCTTTTGTGTGCACGGTGGTTCTATACAACTGGTTTATCTCTTCTAAATCCAAAAAAGTTGGTTCCACAAACCTTTGTCCTTCTGAAAGATCTAATTTCACAATGAATTTTTAGTCTCCTGATTAGAATGTCATATTTGTTGTCTTCAAGTCGATTATAACATAGTTATAAAATTCCCAATCTAGTTCAAGCAGTGTTGGATAAGGTGTTGTTCCATCCACTATTTCTATTACTTCAAAATCAACTTTAGTGCGCACTCCATCTAGATCTACCGTCACACCCTAGCCTTCCAATTGGTAGAAATTTATGTTGATTTTCTAGTTTCAACTGAACAGACGAATATCCTAATGTGGGCTATCACATACATTTCCATGTCTTCTTGGGTAGCACATTTACTTCAGAGCCTAAATCTAGTATAATATCCCCCATGTTGAAATCTCCAATGTTGGCATTCAGTCTTAATTTTATGCTTGTTCTCCTCCTTGTATGAAAGTGATTAACTGTTTTCTGCTCTATCTTCCCCTCTACCTCTGTGTTACATATTTCTAACATTTTTTGTAATAACTTAACAGATGATGGATCATTTATTAGTTTAACACAAGATTACATAAAATCCTTTATAGTACTTACTTGTCCTAGGGGTTGTGCTTCGTTAGTGTGATCCAGTGATGAAGGCATCTCGTACGTTGGTACGTCTTGAGTATGTTGCACAACTAATGTAGATGTAATATTTTTCTTCAAGAATTCTTTTCTGGCTTGCTTGAATGTCTCCTTTTCGTTCTGCGCATCAAACTACATCTGTGGTTCGACACTCTTCTTCACCCATTGGTGATGTGTTAGGTCCTGTCTTATTGCGTCAGATTCTGTTTTAGCTCCTCTGCATGTGACTATGTTGATATTTATTCCATCCTCTCTAGTTTCTATAGATATCCACTGTACATTCTAATTGTTCTGATTCATCTTCCCCTAGATCTTCCCCGATAGGGTTGGATAGTCTTTTGTGTCATGATTTGATGTGCGACAATACATACATGTTGCAGGTGCAAGTGGACATTCTCGTGCATAGTGTCCCAGTTTTTGACAATTATGAAATACCATCAGTCTTTTTCCTATTCCAAAGCCTCCTCTACCTCATCCTCCACCTCTGTAGCCATCTCGATCTCCTCATGGCGCATTGTACTACGACACTTGATTACACTGCAGGGGATTATAGTATGGTCTTGCGATATTGTATTGTGGTTGTGCAGTGTTATACTATTGTTGCACAGTTTTGTATGGGGATGATACCTATTTAAAATGTGGTGTATCTTTCCCTACCATCATCTCTTCCCACACCCTATAGGTGTCTGATGTTATTTCCTTCATTAGCTCCATTGTCCTGCAATCTTTGTCATCATGGCCCACTGACCTGCAAAAGTTTCAATATGAACTCTTAGGCACTGTCTGGTATTTCTACATCATTAGACAATGATATGGATCATGCCCCTGTGTCTTACAAATATCACACCATATTCCTCCTATTGGCAGAGGGTTTGGAAGTCCTATTGCCATGTACTACATGAGTGTTGGGAACTCATTCTTGTGATATCCCTCCATCCTGCATGTGGTACACCAAACAACTTCTCTTTAGTCCTTACCCTTGTTCTAGTTTAATTAAAATGCTAGATTCTTCTGATACTCCTTTATCTCCTCTATTGTTGGATCTGTCTTCTAATACTAGTTCTCTTCTAGTTGTAAGTCTTCCTACACAACCTCTTCCTTATTTTGAAAATTCTACTATCTCAAAGGGTGTTTCAAGTGTGGTAGCAAGGAATTCATAAATAGATGTTTATGTTCCATATCTGTCATGGTATACTTCATATTTCCCTTTAATTGTTTGAATCTCTGGTCAATTTTCGAGACAGATTCTCCTGGTTTCTGTCTAATATATATCATCTCATTCATGTACTGATCCTTTGAACTAGGCTTCTTAAATTCATTTATTAGTAGCTTCTTGATATCTACAATCGTTCTGGTCATTCATGGTGGACTGATTGTAGCTAAGCTCATGTACCAATCCAATGCGCGGTCTCTTAGTGTGATAGCTATCTTCACAAGTTTTGTATCCTCATATGTGATCTTCTTTGCTTCCGAGATCTTCTCACATATGAACAAGTGCTTCTCATGGTCCTCCAATGCCTCTCCCTTGAATTCTAGTAACCTAATGGTGGGATCATGTCCAGCCATCCTGAATGATGAAATACTACCTCTGGGCGGTGTAGATCCTTGACTAATGCTTCATGAATTGGCTCCCCTATTTGTTTCTCATTGTGTATATGTACTTCCTACTGTGTTTCTTCCACTAAAATTTGGTTTTCTAAACTATGGTGTTCTTTCTGGTGTATTAGTCGAACATGGGTTCATGGATTCCACACTCGCACTGATATGGATAGGAGTTATGCCTTTAGTTCCTTCCCTTGGACCTCTTGTCTTCCTTTAATATGTTGCATGTAGGATTTCCTCAATATGCTCCATAAAAAGAAGATACTCTACCTCTTCTTAATCACTTGCCAATCCTTCCCTCACAACTATGAATCTCTTCTTATTGTTCATATTGTATTGGTTGGGTACTCCACTGCGCGTTCTTCCAATTATTTCAATGAGCTTCTTGATATGGTATTCCTCCATCATGATTGGGTCCAAAACCTCCTCCTTCTTTCCTTTATCCATATCTCCTTCCATTTCTCCGGCTCTTGTCATTGCTTCGCCCATTTACCCATGCACGTAGGGAAGTTTAGTTGTCTGATGACATTTTCATTACACCTTTGTTATACAATAACATATTCATGGACGTATAGAGTGATCTGATATATCTACCTCTAGGTCCCTTCAGGAACTCTTGCTCTGTTACATTGTAAGACTTTGCAATATCTACTGCAAATTTTGTGATAAATCGTGCAACAATGTTGTCTAACCACAAATATACTACGCACGTAAATTTATTTTCAACTTGTTGTACCTACGCGATCTCCAAATAATTCCACTTTAGTTATCTGATCCAATTTGTAGAGTGGCTGTCTTTCAACCTCAATATCCACTCCTGCAACACATGCGATAAATCATAGAAAAATACTCCATACAAATCACTAAATACGTACTTGTCCAAATATTTGCACGGTGTTAACTTTGGGTTCCTGTTATCTTTCTGTGCAAATTCTATCTCCTTTTTTTTCATCCAGCTCTCAATCTCCAACTTCGTTGGGTTCGACGGTCTAAATATCCCCTTCTATATTCTCATTCTTTTAATGTTTCTTCACCAGATCTGACATTCATTTTACGATTCTTCAATAGATCTCATTCAGTCAATCCCATTCGGTTCCAACCGGAAACATAACCATTTGTTTGTTACTTCTCTCTTTCTACCATTCTTGGGCTGACCCAGGTTCAGATCTACTATGGTTTCCAACAAAACCCCCTAAAACTATCGGCCCTCCTAGTAAACCAGAAGGAAACACAACACATAGAATGCACTACACAGTCTCACTTGAGATAGTTCTTATGGGTGGATGCAATTCTCAAGTGCTTGCAGTTGGGGAATGAGTTGGGATCTGGGATTACACTTTGTGATCTTCATTTATTTACCCTAACATTCATCTATACTACACATTATGTCATTATTATTCATGCATGTAGAGATAATCAAATCTAGCTAACCCATTCATAGTAAAGAAATAAACAATAATCAATCCACATAACACATGATCAACCGTGGTTCACCCCCTCCTGGGCTACGTCCACAAATATTTGGATTCTTTTCTCTTTTATTATGGTTTCTCAAAAATTATAGCATTGCGCACCTTACAATCCTCGGTCATTTGGGTCAAGATCTACAATGAGGCAGACTAGATCACACCAATCTACTCAGCATGTGATCTAACCCTCAAGATCTACCTTATTTTCTCTCTCGATATCAACAACTTACAAAACAATCTCAGATTTTTCAGTCATTCTTACATTCCAAATATTCAAACAACAACAACTACACCAACCCCGACCTAGACCTCCTAGGTACCTATTTATACTTTTTTTAGCTTACCAACCATTACATCCTCTTACCAAAACCCTAACCCTAGCATGCTTAGGTCTTATTGCATGTGTGCCTCACATGCTTTCCTCCTCTACATGCATGTTTACCTTGCATGTGTTGCTTTTCCTACCAGATGTATTCACTTTATTCTACAAAATTAGCCTTTTCCCCAAAATGGGCCTGTGCCCAATAATTGTGGTGGATCATTTTTCCAAGTATGCCATCTTTGTGCCAATGACGATGTCTTGTGCCATGGAAGAAGTTGTGAAGTTGTTTTTCAAGAACGTTGTGAAGTTTTGGGGCCTTCCCTTGAGAATTGTGTTAAACAGATACTTAATGTTCATGAGGTAATTTATGACTGAGATGTTTAATATTGTTGGCACCATACTACTGATGAGTTCAAGATACCATCCAAAATATGATGGGAATATTGAGTGTGTTTATATTATCATGAAGGACTAATTGAGATACTTTGTGCTAGTAGATCAAACAAATTGGTCTTAGTTGTTGGATAAATTTTAGTTCAAATATAACATGCAGAAGGGTAATATGATGGGTTAAAACACATTTGAGTTGGAAAATTGGAAACAAACATTGAATCCATATATTGTGTTGTAGGGTGATTATGGGAGCAACCCACCGGCCTTGAGGTTCATGAAGGGATGCTAGGATACATTGGAGATGGATTGTGTTCTCTTAAAGAAATAAATGGATCAAATAAAGCATTGGAAATATTGTGAGAAGAGGGACACATATTTCAAAGTGAGAAATTTATTCTTACTCGATTTGGGAAACTAATAGTTCAATCCACCTGCCACCATGGATAGTGCATTGGTGAAAAAGTTTGACATTCCATTCAAAGTCCTTAAGAAGATTGGAAATTTCACCTACATATTGGAGCTACGGACCTACATGAGAGATCATCATCTTTTTTTCCACAATAGTCAATTGAATCCTTGCAGATTTGATGAAGACAATCCTAGCACGAAAACACCATCTAGAGCCTCTATGTTGATTGTGGAAAAAACATAGTTGGAAGTGGTAGATATACATTTGCATAGATCTTCCTACCACGCCAAAAAATGAATATTCAAGTACTTTTTCCATTGTAAGGATAGACCCAAGGAAGAGAACAATTGGGAGAGATCATCAACATTCTGGTAGTATGAAGACATGATCTATGATTTTGAGAAGAAACTTCACAGAGAACATGTTCATTGGATGTTGTCAGGATGGAAATGATTTTAGTGGGGAAGGACGTAAGGCCTCCACCATAGATGGTAGTAGACATCCTTCCAAACCATGTGTGAAGCATTTCCACAGAGATATGGAACAATTTGAGGTGCCTTCATGAACGAACATACATAGTGGTGACTATCCAACTTTCCTTTATAAGGAACAAGTGGGAAGCCTTAGGAAAACATTCTAGATGTGTATGCCCAATGGTGACTTGTCCCCATGAATTGTGGATGATGTACTTGTAGACATGTTGGCCTTTGGCACACTTGGGTACACTTGGGCATGGATGGATGGATGACTTGAGTGTGAAATTTGATGAATTGATGAACATGGTGACTTGGACATGGATAACATGGGCAGATGGATGGTGAGGTGGGATTGAGGGAACTTGAGTGCAGTAGCGTGCACAACAGAATGAATTGTCTTTAGTGACTTGGGTCTTCTCCATTCATCGCAACATACCCAAGTGATAGGAAAGACACATATAAGTATGGTGGCACCCAACAAGCTAAGGGATGGAAGGAATATTGACCAAGAAGAGATTAAGAAAATGAGAGTTATCTAGAGGTATGTGATTGTCTTGGACAAGGGTTGGCATAGTAGGTCGTTAAGTTAGTTAAGTGAATAGGACATAAATAGGACCTAGAGGAGGTAGAGTTGCAAATGCTTCAAGGGATGGCTTCAATGAAGGTGGGAGACAATGTTGTGAAATGTGACTCATCTTGTTATCTTTGTATTGTTGTAATTGAGCTGTAGGTAGTGGGCGAGCTCCCCTCTTTGTATCATTGTAACATTCTTCTATATATTGAATAAAGGGGTGTTAGGCAATATCTTGGTGGCATCTCACTGCATATGTTGTGTTCTATTCTCTATATATTGAATGTTTCCTATTCTGTATGTGCTTATGGTGTTTCCTAAGTGTAAACTTGACTAAGTATTATTGGGGAAATTTTAGGCCACAATTGTGTGCACCATTGGTGTATTGTTTGAAAATATTAAGTTCCATAGGACTTGGCATGATTATATATATATTAATTTATGTGGATTACAATTGTTACAATAGTAAAAATTATATTGTTAATTAATTATTATAATTATTATAATTAAAATGGTTAATGATGATGATGATGATGATCAACGTCCACTAAGACTGATTGGTCTATCATACCTTAATAAGGTAAATGATTACTTGTGATTCTTTAGAATTTTACTTGTGATTCTTTATGTATAGCTATAGAACTCTAGATTACCCCAAACTTTAAAGTTTTATCAAAATTCAAAATAATTTAAAATAGATTTCAAAATATATTAATAAACTTTAATTACAATAAAGAAAAATTTAACTACTTTTGATTTATGTATATCAATAAATGTTATGAAATAATTTATATATATCAATTATTTTTAATCATATTCTTGTGTTAGTCATGACTCAACTAAATAGACATAATTAATAGAGTTTATCTACCATTACATTATTTATGTAGGAAATTTAAAAGAATTTAAATTTAATTACATTTATGTAGAATATTTAAATAAATAAATTATTTATGTAGGAAATTTAAAAGAATTTAAATTTAATTATATTTATGTAGAATATTTAAAAAAATAAATAAATTTAAGAAAATACTATAATTTACATGGAGAATAATTCATGATATAGTTTTTATAATTGTGAAAATTAAAAGCGACAAGTTAAACTTCAACTTCTCTATTGGGGGCGGAGAATGTGTAAGTTAAAAGTGATATTAACAAAAAAATAAAATAAAAAAAATGCATAGAAGTAACTCTACAATGCAACTGAGTGTAATTTTCTGATATAGATAGTACATTATTTTATATATATCAACATCCATTTTTAAGAAATACAGTGATAACGACTACATAAAATAAATAAATACTTAGTTATTCATTTTATTCTAATTAAAGTTTAATAATATATTTTGAAATCTATTTTGAATTTTGATAAAATTTTAAACTTTAAATATTAATATTATATAATTTATTTCAATTTTTGGGGTGATTTAGAGTTATATTGTTATACATAAATAAAAAATAGTTAAATTTATTTTTATTATAATTAAAGTTTATTAATATATTTTGAAATTTATTTTGAATTTTGATAAAACTTTAAAGATTGGGGTGATCTCCAGTTTTATGGCTATACATAAAGAATCACAAATAATCACTTATCCTCTTAAGGTTTGATAGACCAATCGATCTTAGCAGATGTTAATCATCATCATCATTCAAATATCAAGATCAATCATTCTTCACTACATTTTGACCAAAATCAACACATTATGATATATAAATAAGCATTCATTTTTAAGAAATACATATCTCACAGTGAGAATGTCCACATAAAATCAATAAATACCTAGGTATTCAAATATAAAGATCTAATCATTCCTCACTAAATTTTGGCCAAAATCAATACATTAAGATATATAAATTTTTAAGAAATACATAATCTGAAAGTGAGAATAGCTATGTAAAATAAATAAATACTTAGCTATTCATTCAAATATGAAGATCCAATCATTCCTCACTAAATTTCAGCCAAAATCAATACATTACCATATATAAATCAGCATCCAATTTAAAAAAATACATAATCTGACAATGAAAATGGCCACATAAAATAAATAAATACTTAGCTATTTATTCAAATATGAAGTTCCAATCATTCCTCACTAAATTTCGGCCAAAATCCTAAGATATATAAATCAACACCCATTTTTAAGAAATACATAATTTGATAATGAGAATGGCTACATAAAATAAATAAATACAAAGCTATTCATTCAAATATAAAGATCCAATCAATTCTCACTAAATTTCTGCCATTTTTAAGAAGTACATAATTTGATAATTTGACAGTGAGAATGACTACATAAAATAAATAAATACTTAGCTATTCATTCAAATATGAAGATGCAATTAATCCTCATTAAATTTCTGCCAAAATCAATACATTAAGATATATAAATCAACATCCATTTTTAAGAAATACATAATCTGAAAATAAGAATGGCCATATAAAATAAATAAATACTTAGTTATTCATTCAAATATGAAAATCCAATCATTTGTCACTAAATTTCCACCAAAACCAAAGAAAAAATAGCAAAAATAAATTAAAAAATAAAATGTTTAGAACATTCTAATTATCATTGTAAAAAAACAGTTTAATACATAATCACATTGAAATCTTTCCACTCGGAAGTATAATGCACCCTCATAAATTCACCATTCAGAACCAAAAAAGAAAAGCTAAAATAGCATATTCTTATTACATTTTTCTAATAATTTAAGACCAGAGTACTGGGAAGTATAATCCACCCTCATAAATTCACCATTCACAACCACAAAAAAGAGAGCTAAAATAGTATATTCTTATTACATATTTCTAATAATTTAAGACGAGTACTGAACAAACGCATCCAAATTCTTCCACGCTGCTCCGCCCTCATTAGAGATGGCCGCAGCCGCCGCTATACTCAACGCCTTCACTCTCCGCTTCATGTCGTCCGCCGCCTCGTCCACCGCCATTAATTTTCTCACAGCTCTCTCCACCTCTTCCCTTTTAGCCACGCCATCGTTCATCTTAACCTCCACCGCCACTTTTGCCTCCACCAAAAGCAAAGCGTTGGCCGGCTGGTCCGATACCAGCGGCAACGCGATGATTGGAACGCCCGCCGCCACGCTCTCGAGAGCCGAATTCCATCCACAGTGCGTAATAAAAGCCCCCGTCGCTTCGTGCGCCAAGATTGCCGCCTGTGGCGCCCACCAGCACTCAATAATGCAACGGCCCCCAAGCCGTCGCTCGTAGCCATCCGGGAGCGCCTCCGCTTTCCACTCCTCCGCCGTCAACGAATCCTCGGCGAGTTTTGAGTCTGGCGGGCGCAGCACCCACAGGAAGGGCTGCCCGCTCGCCTCCAGACCCAGTGCCAGCTCTATCACCTG
>ML778292.1:220459-249295 GCA_009831015.1 Picea engelmannii
ATAATAGTTCATTTCTTAAACATTCAATGCATCACCTAAGGACCATCATCAGATATCACTAAGAAAACATACAATACCGAAACAAATCATAAGGATCATAAAGATAATCAAACGAAACACATAATATACTACCCGCCCAACCTACCCTGTAAGGTTAAGACCTCTAGGACACATAAGAAATTCTCAATCCCAGGTTCCAATTGATTTTAACCATTTAAGGTCTCAAGGCTAGTGACTGTTATGAGAAACAAGGAGGTGTCTACATCCCACCAACACAATCAAGTCCAAGCCGACTAATCAATATCATCAATTATCATCAAGGCACAATCACATTCTAATGAACCAACACATGTAATATAAAATTCCATGGCGCAAGAGAACTCAATTACTAAATTAATCAAGCATCGACATAAGCCAAGGTGCAATAATCTACTCATTTAATCTTTAAGGCACAAAAAAAAATCTACTTAACTTCGACGCGTGCAATTAAATCAATCATCGAAATTACAATAATCAACATCATTTTCAAGGTAAGCACATGATCTAATTGCCAGATTTACATAGTTAGCCTGTCGATCATTCTGCACAATTAATCATTCACCATGAATCATACAGTAACATTGAGACAAGAGTGCTAGATAACTAAGGCATCAACATTTATGCCTCAACTTGGTTCATGGCACAAACAATCATAAAAACTATTCATCAACATCATCCAAGGTGCAAGATAAACAAATCCTACACCATCATACATGACATAAAATCTATTGCGCAAGAAGTCCAAAAATATTTAACTATCATACATTATATGGAATCTATAAACAAAAGAATTCTAATATCCATCAAATCTAATCATCGACACAGGATAAACACATTCATTACTTTTTATTTGCATAAAAGTCTAAGATCTAACCATCATAAAAATCCATAAATGCAAGAAGACAAACTCTAAAATCATGATTTAGCACATATAAATTGGTGTGCACAAAGAGTCTAAACTTAATCAGTCCTATATCCCATGATGGAATTGAGCGCGAGCCTTCAAATCAACGATCAACTAATACATATTCTTATTCAAATCAACAAGTGTCTTTTTTACATTACGTCAAGATCACTAGGTTGTGTTTTCTCAATCCCTGTCACTACAAAGTTTTCATTGTATTTTTCCATGATTGCAAGCTTTATTTGGAAGTAATATTACTAGCACAACCACAATTATGTGGCTGATTAATGCCGAAAGACATATTTATTTTCAAACAAACCCTAATTCGTCTATTTCCAAATGTCAGCGAGCAGAAACATGAAACGCCAAGATCTTACCACTCTGTGAATACCTTAATATTTTCTAATCAGGTAGATGTGGCAATAAGTTAGTGAACACAGTAATTTTTAAAGACGATTAAGTAAATGTAAAAAAATAAACATATAAACAGATGTCTTTATAACATCTCGAAAGTTAATGGATGAAACCAGAGCCATTTATTTATTGTGACGACTAAGAATATTCTAGGCATATTTAATCTCATCCATAGAAAACGTATTTATAACTAAAAACCTATTAAATGTGCCCATTGCCAATAGTTGTACGCCTTTTGACGTAATTATACATTTTGGTGCACCAAATATATTATATCCATTTAGAAAATGATGGTGAAAGTAAAGGTTAGGAGCATATAGTTGATCAAATCGTAGAAGAGGGATTTATTTCTAAAAAAAGAATACTATAATTTTAAACTGAATTATAATTGTAAACTGAGTTATTTGTAAACTAAATTATATTTCTGAAATATAATTGTAAAATGAATTATAATGTTTACTGGAATCTAATTTCAAACTGAATTATAATTGTAAACTGAATTATATTTCTAAAATATAATTGTAAACTGAATTATATTTCTAAAATATAATTGTAAACTGAATCACAATTTCAATTGGAATCTAATTTCAAACTGAATTGTAATTTGAAATATTATTTTAGGGATTCAACCAGCCACATAGAAGTGACCTACCCTTTTTCTATCAAGGGAAATGGCTATCAATAAAATGAGGATCGTACTTAAAATTTTTGGGGTTTAACATAAAAAGGGAAAGTTACGGCTTAAGGCAAGGATGCCCAGGAAAAAGGGGACGCATCAATAAAATCGCTGACTAACAATCACGCTAAGACATTTATTGGAGGAAATGGGCATTTGTGCAAGCAGGAATTCCCCGAGCTCTGCTAGAGGCACTTCGCTGATTTAAAGTTTGAGCTTAGCTCAAAATTTGGAGAACATTCTTGGCGTATCCTTAGGATCTGAGTGGAAATTTGAGTGTCAATTCCAAACTGTTCCTAAGATTCTGAGCATAATTATATAAGGCATAGTGTGGAAAGAAAAGGGGTGAGAGTGAAGTCAGAAGATTGCGCATAAAAATCGGTGCACTAATGTATAAGCCCGAGAGGGTGAAAACGAGAGTGAGTAGGAGGGTTGGGCCTAAAATCTGAGAGCATAAGTATTAGGTGTGAGTGGGTAAAAACACAGGGAACTTAAATGAAAATTTGAAGTTAATGGAGACCACGATTCACTGGCAAGCGAAAAATGCTGAGTCGAGGGACCAATCCGCTAGCAAAAACTAAAAGCTGAGTGCAGGGACCAATTCCCTGGCTAAAACAAAATGTTGAGTCCAAGGACCAATTCTCTGGAAAATTATGATAGCAGTTTATATATGTCTCAGTTGGGTTCATTTATGTTGAACCTCTATTAAATAAGAATAACAAGATTCAAAATCGCATTTGCAGTAGGTATGTTAGGATCCAAAATAAAAAAAAACTATTAGTACCTTTCATGCAGAAAAGTTAAAACAAATGAGGATTGAAATATCACAGGATTTGAAATTAAGATGTATCAGCCTATGCATGGTAGAGGACCTTGAGGAATTTCAGGCTTAGAGAAATAAAATTGATAGGGAGATATCCATGACTATTCAAGCGGATGGGGATCTAGAACTAGTTGAAGGTGAAAGAGGATGGCGTTTTCTAGTGAAGCTAGTCAATGATTCGGTCAAGACTGTTCATGGAAGTAGGTAAGAACAACAAGAGAAATGAAAAATGAAAACATCTCCAGCTTAAAAGTTGAAGGCCAAGGTAAAAGTAAGTGTAAAAGAATAACCAGCAAGACACAGAGAGATTATGGGCCCGTGATTTCGTTGGCAAAAGGGAAAACACAAGAAGAGGCGATGCCAAGCCTCGCTAAGAATGGAGAAAAAACCAATGAGAGAATAACACCCAAGCGCGAGATAAGGAAAACCAAGGTGCAGAGATATAAAAGAAAATCCAAGGCGCAGAGTTAAAAATACCAAGGGGCAGAGAAAAAGAATACCAATTCGTCAACATTTAATCCCAGCTAACCACCTCAAGCAATATTTCCAACCTTAACATACATCCAATACGATTCCAATAACACATGAATCTATGTACAATTTCTAATGAAATTACAACTGCAAATTTTTAAAGGCGTACCATAATTGGCTAATGGTTGGTGGATGTTCTTCGGCTACTAGCGATCCTCCTCGCTCCCGCTTGATAATCGCTGAGACCTCACCGATACCTCCCAACCAATTATAGGGGTAATCTTCTTCCCCCTGATCCCCCAAAGCCACAAAGGGGCCACACATAGAAACCAAAGAAAAGCTATCTACCAGCTTGCCTCGCAAGGTCAAGCTACCACTCCCTATTCGAGCTGGGTATCCCATCTCCCACAAGAAAAATAAGTCAAGAAAAAAATTCTTGTAGCATAACCTTATGCATACCAGTCATGATCCCTTCCTCATCTCCCCCCATTATTTTTATAGAGTTCTTCTTAGTGACACTTCCCATTTGCATGTTAAATTCATTTTATTAAAAACTAATTAGCAAAAACTCTACTACGTACACTTGTCACCTGATCCCTTAGTTGCAACATAAATTCATTTAATGAATTAAATTGACTTGCCAATTTCCCTCCCCCACCTAAAAGCATTCCTAAAAATTCTCCTTGATGTCCCTTTATTCCCTCAATTTCCTTTAAGGGTTGTGTCTTTCTTAAAGCTTAGTTGGGTTTTATTTAGGAAAGTTCTCTAGACTAGATTCCTTTCTATGTTCCACATTCATTTTGCATTTACTTTCCCTTTTGTGTCTATGTTCCCAATTAGCATGTCCTTGCACATAATAATCATTAATTTTTAGATAATTTAATTCTCCTTTAAATTCTAAAGTTGATTTTTTTTTCTTCATCCCCCCTCTTTATTAATTTCTTATTTAAATTTTAGTACTCATACCCTACTTAGACCTAGGCTTTAATTTCAATTAGGCTTAGAAATGTTTGTCACATTGTGACATAGGGATATGTGTGTAACATTTTGACATGAGTTATGTTCGTCAAAACACGATGGTAAGGCCATGTTCATCACATTGTGACATCTATTTATGATCATCACAGTGCGATGTTACTATCTTTGTCAAATTGCAACATTACTATGTCCATCACATTGCCATGTTACAATGTAGTGTATGTCACATTGCAATGTTGGGCTATGTTTGTCACATTCTGACATTGGGTTTTGTACATCACATTATGACAACATCTCATGTTCATCACATTTTGAAATTTGGAAATATTTGTCATATTGTGACGTTAGGATATGTGTGTATATCACATCGTGGTGCTATGGTTGGTCATGTAGTGACGACAGGTCTATGTTCGTAACAATGTGACATTACAAAGTTCATCACAATGTGACAAAGGAAAGATTTTTCTAACGTAATGAGGTTTCAACGTCAACGCCACATTGTGATGTGGGTTATGCTCGTCACATTGCGACATTGAGAAATGTTCATCTCATTGGAATGTTGGGATATGTTTGTCACATTGCGAAAAGGGGTTATGTTCATCACTTTGCAACATTTGGAAATGTTTGTCACATTGTGACATTGGGATATGTTTGTAGCATTGTGACATGAGGATATGCTCATCACATTGGGACATCTATTTATGATCATCAGATTGCGACGTTACTATGTTTGTCATAACATTACTATGTCCATCTCATTGCAATGTTATAATGTAGCGCACATCACATTGCAATGCTAGGTTTTCTATGTCGCATTTCGTTGGTGGGTTTTGTATATTAGATTTTGACGTTCTCATATGTTCATCAAATTGTGACATCGAGAAATTTTCATGACATTATGACGTAGAGTTATGTTGGATTTCATCAGAGTTAATTTATGTTGGACTAGAGGTCATTTAAAAATTTATCCTAGTTTATTATTTCATAGGTAGTTTATGTTGGATTGCATAAGAGGTAATTTATGTTGTGTGAGAACTAATTTAAAAATTTATCATAGTCTATTGGATTAGGGGTAATTGCAATTTTTTTCATTGTTTAAGATATTTATATGATATATTTTGCCAAAGTCATTTGCAAAAAATATTTCATCAAATTAATTAGGCTTAAATATAAGAATACAAAAGTTGTAATTAAAAATGATGTAATGTTGTAATGACAACCAAATAAGCTAATGTAAATGGAGCATTGAAGTATTTTTCATTTGTTCAAGTTTGATTTCAATGAAACATTAAATGAAACTAAATCATGTAATTTGAATTATTTGATGGTCATTGTACTTGGAAACCTTCTTTTGTTTTAATCTATAATTTAAACTTATTTGTCTCTTCTTTTATAATTATTAATCACTATGAAAAAAATGAAATTATGTGAAAATTTACATAGATTATGTGAAGAGACAAGTAAATGTTCAATTCATGTATTACTTGGTAAAAATGATGGTGGTGTACTTGGACCAATTAATATATTAGTGGCCATGTAAGTAATAGATTTGTAGCCATATCATAGTTTACATTTTGAAAAATCCCTTCAACCAAAAAATCCAACCACATTTAAATGTCATTCTAGGATGTATCATAAAAACAATACGAAAATTAGAAACCATCAATGCTTTTCTTTCTCTTAGACTTTAAAATTTCAATTAAATGAATTGATAAAACAATTATTATGAAAAGACCTATATTTGGTTTGTAATTAACCTTTCATTATAATCTTAGATAATATAACATACAAAATTATATACATTTATTTTCAACCATTCACTACTGTATATTATTTTCAATTGTTCACTAATATATATATATATATATATATTTGAAAAACCTAATATATTAAGAATGATGTAGGAGCATCGCTCCACATCCATAATGCACCAACCAACGACAACAGTCAGCACACATTCATGGTGAAAGGGAGAGGCCCTAACCCTCCCACTTGAAAAATATTGAACATAACCCGATACAGCTCAATCATGTTGTAACGTTGTAAGAGTCGATCATGTCATTGTACAAGCAGTGGTTGAGGTGGCCATAAATGGTAGCTTACATCAAGCTCAAGACATAATCAAGACTAGGCATCCATTTATGTAATGTAGTCGTAGAGGTATGGGGTCGTAGCTAAGATAGCGATGGAACTAAGACGATGAAGAGGATAAGCTCATAGAGCCCTCGTTTTGGAAAAGAAAAATAAAATTAGGGAGATATAGGAGATATCTGGGTAGAGAGGTCTCGAGAGAAAGAGCTGAGACTTGTTACAGTCCAGCCTTTTCAAATCATCTGTATAGATACACAAAGATTAATAGAAAAGTAGATTTTCCTCCATATTGGTGTTCATGTGTTTATGTTTCATGAATGAATGTTGTAGATGTATGTTAGTTTCCATCTGTAGGGATAGATAGACTTTTGTATATGTCTGAGAGTTTTTTATTTCAGTCTGGTTCTTTAGGCTGTGCAAGGAGTGCACAGTAGAACATTTGAAGTTATGTAGACAGTGTAAGGAGTGTGCATATGAACTCTGAGGAGTCAGAAAGAACGTGCCAGGAGGGCACACCAGAAGGATTCGCAGACTCAAGGAGGAAACTCAAGGTTTTTGAATACCTTGGAAGGAATATTGTTCTTGTTCGCAAAATCATGAAATTCCATTGAATACCTTGGAGGGAATACCTTGTGCTTGTTCGCACAAGCGTAATCCTATAAGGACCCGTGGATTTGTTGAATGTTCCAACAGGGAACTAAAGAGACATTTCAACTCATCAAGAGTTGAACAACGATCCTTAGACCCGAAGGTCAGCAGACCTTGTCAAGGAAGAGGTAGGGGCTTTGCATCAAGTGGTATTAGAGCCTAGTTTTTGTTTGCAGACCATAGACAAGATGGAGATGGTGATAGGACATAATCTGATAACATCAACTGGTATTAGAAAACAAGAGTTTTCTTGTAGATAATAGTTGAAGGAAGCAGGGTACTGATGCTCTGTGAGGAGGTTGTTGCATGGGCACAACAACAACAAAATTTTAAACAACCAGGGGAGATGTGAGAGAATGTGGAGATGCTCCTGGACGTAGAGTGATCCATAGGCTTTCCAAGAGGGTAGGTAGAAGATGGAAATGGATAATGAAGGCCATGAGCGGGGTCGAAGAGGAGACCACCAACAGAAAAGTAAAGTAGAAATTGACAAAGAGATCGCTAAGATAATGGCGAGAATGGAACAACTGTCATTGAAGATGCAACAGGAGGTGAAGGTACATTGGAATCACAAAAGGCCCCTAAACTAAAAAGCCAAATGACATGTTCAAAAGTTGTTGGCCAAGAAACAACAACAAGAGTTGAGAAGGTGGTTGAGGTATGCTGAAAACCTCAATGACATAGAGATGGTTTGCATCTGTGAGCCAAAAGTTGAAGAAACCCTCAATGATGAGGAAGAGAGATCAATTACAGGTCTCATAAATTGTCAGGAGGGAAGAGATGAATTTTCCAATTTCCATGTGGGAAATGAAATGAGATCTTTGGAGGATCTCATATAATTTTAGGAGGACATCAATGAAAATTCATATTTCCAGGTGGGCAATGGTATGAGATTAACATAGGATCTCATAAAATTCCAAGAGGGAAGAAGTGAACTTTCAAATTGCCAGGTGGGAAATGGAAAGAGATCAGGTGGAGGTCTTGTATACTTCCAAGGGAGAAGTGTTGAAATTTCAGGTTACTAGGAGGGAAATGAGATGGGATCGGTTGGTCTCATAGACTACCAGTTGGGCAACAAAAATTTCCCAAATTGCCAGGTGGGCAGGGAAAAGGACATGAGACTGTTCGAGAGTCTCACTGACTCTGTTGAGAGTTCATATCAGAAAGGAGTGTTGATAGATGAAGGTTCATGTGGGTTTGAAGACCATGTGAATGAAGACGATGAGAGGTTAAATACTTCCATCAAAAAGGAAGAGGATTAAAGGGGTGTTCTGATCATTGGGGGAATCAAAATATTCCTACCAAATAGTCCAGCAGAAGCTAATACAAGCATTTCACATGAGGAGATAGTGCAAAAAGAACTCGAGGAGGAGGCCATGGGGCCCTATAAGTATAGTTCCAACATTTTTTGTTCCCAGAAGTGTTGTTTCTACATTTGGAAATTTCCTAGTTGTTGGTGTTCCAACATTGGGAGTGTTCCCAGAAGTTTGTGTTCTTACATTATACTATGTTCCAAGGAGTCATGAACGCTTTTAAAGATAACTTTGTCTGTGATGCAGTTGTAGCAGAGGAAGGATAGCCACCAAAGACTATCAAAGAAGAGGAGGAGTAGATATTGATGTCTTCCCCCGCAGAAAAGAAGGAGAATTCAGATGAATTTCTCACTCAATGGGATAATGAGTTGGAGATGTTGGAGGATTGGTTTAACAATACAAAACTAGAAGATGGCTACCAATAGAAATTCATGCATATTTTTGGAGAGGAGCATTCAACATAATTGCTCAAAAATTTCAACCTAGAAGTTGGAACGAAGATGACTGCATCATTGGAGCCTACAGCAGAGGAGGAAGCAAACATCATGGATTTTTATGATCTGTATGAGGAATTGGAAGCCCTAGAGAGAAAGGAAATGGTGAAAATATTGCACATCCAATAGGCTAAGTTGGAGATATATGGAGGAGCATACCAACCCCAGGAGAAGTTGGAAGAAGTTGGGGATATACTAATAGAGGAGCTGACAGAAGGAAATTTGTCAGAGGAGGAAGCTAAGCAGTCGCTCAGTGATAAAACTACGGAACTTGAATTTGCATCAGGGTGGAAAAATAATGCCATAGGAGAAGAAAATGACATGGGGGATCATGATGATCTACCCATTTATGAGAAGGAAATGCATTAGAGAAGACTTCATACAAAGAGACAGCCACTGGAGCAGTTGGACAGAGTAATAGAAGATATCAGGAAGCTGATGTTGAGGTCAGCAAAAGCAATCAGTGAAGGGGAGATAAACATAAGAGAGCCTGCCATAGCAACATGTAAGAATAAGAAGACGATCTAGAAGAAACAACAACAACACCATAGCTGGAAAGGAGCAAGAGGACAACTCCAAGGGAAAGTTTGGGATATAGGTGGATTTCAATGTTGGAGAAGAGGAGCTCATCAGCAGGAGCTCATGATTTTTCCAGTAGGGGAGTATGATGCAAGAGCATCGCTCCACATCCATAATGCATCAGCCAACTAACACATTCAGTGCACATCCATGGTGAAAGGGAGAGGCTCCGACCATCCCATTTGAAAAATCTTGAACATGATCTAATACAGCTCAGGCATGTTGTAATGTCGTAAGGGCTGACCACATTCTTGTATAGGTAGTGGTTAAGGTTGCTATAAATGGTAGCCTGCAACAATCCTAGGACATAGTCAGGACTGGTCATCCATTTATGTAATGTAGTCTTAGAGGTATGGGGTCATAGCTGAGATAGAGATGGTACTAAGACGATGAAGAGGATAAGATCATAGAGCCCTCTTTTTGGAAAAGAAAAAAAAAATAGGGAGATATAGGAGAGATCTAGGTAGAGAGGTCTCGAGAGAAAGAACTCAGACTTGTTACAATCCAACCTTTGTAAATCATCTATATAGATACACATATTATAATAGAAAATAATTTTTTCCTATGTATTGTTGTTCATGTGTTTATGTTTCATGAATGAATGTTGTAGATGTATGATATTTTCCATTTGCAGGGATAGATAGACTTCTCTATCTATCGTAGAGTTTCTAATTTCAGTCTGGTTCTTTAGGCTATGCAATGAGTGCACAACAGAACATTTGAAGTTCTGTAGCCAGCGTAAGGAGTGCGCATTTCAACTCTAAGGAGTAAAAAAGAACGTGCTAGGAGGGGATTTACAGATTGAAAGAGGAACCTCAAGGTTTCTGAATACCTTGGAAGGAAGATCGTGTAGAGAAGGCATAGAGAGACATAACTATTGAAGGTTCTATAGAGCTTTGCCAAGAGGGCATCGAGCAAGTGCAAGGAGTGAACCAAGGAGAATTCTATTTCGAGTTCATAGATAAGGGGAGTGTCGGGAGAAGACACTTACAAAGTTGTTGAAAACTCTGGACGAAGACCTATGCAAGGAGTTCACTAGGAAAACACTCAGAGGAAGTGGTGAAAGACTACCATTTGAAGGCCAGTTAGAGCGTAAGGAGTGTGCACAGAGATGACTTACTCTAAGTCCATAAGCTCAGGAGAGATAGTGTTTCCAAAATGCAAGAGAGACCCAAATTTGCAAGGCTCGCAGGAGACAAATCAAAAGCTGAGACCTTCGAAACATTGAAAATCTCCCAAGTCATGAAGAAATCAGAAGCTCAGGAGGAAGATCACAAAAACCGTAGATCAACTGTAGAGGAGGAAATCTGGACTGCCAAATCCTCGTCCAGACACCCATCAAAGAGCACAGGAGGATAACAGATCTTAGCTGTCAGATCTGAAGTGCGTGGACCAACAGTTGTTGGATCTAGAGGAAGGTGCACGAGGGAAGTTATGAAATGATCAGAACCGTCCATCATCAGAGGTGACAGGTGGCAGCAGATCTGGGGTGTTCGTGTAGATGGAGACCAGAAGATTTGTAAGGAGCAGAGGGGAAAATTCACAAAAGGGAAGTTTGTGAAATCATCCGGACCATCCATCGGAAAGGATGCATGGCGAGCAGGCAAAATTTTGTTGATTCGCTGTGGAAGGAAGTCAAAGGGTGGAGTTTATAAAAGTCATGAAACGCAAAATCACGAAAAGACTCTGAGCCATTGGATCGAGTCAGGTTGTGGGCCATCGATCTGAAGCATCGACATTTCGACATTTTGGGTACTGGGGGTTCGAAGGAGAGAACCATCCAAAAATTCTGATTCACCAAGCCCCGACTTCGCGAAGGAGGAATGTGGACCATTGGATCGCGGGATAGTGAGGGTCGTTAATCTAACAACAGGGAGAATTTTATCATTTCGGGAAATGGAGAGTCATATTTGGTTCACGTAGAATATCCCAATACGAGAAATCATGATTTGATCAAAGCCATCGATCGAGGGAAAGAGCATGGACCGTCGATCTACCATAGAGCAGATTTTAGGGTTTCAAGGATCGAAATATTTGAGGTGAGGATTCTTTTTACTTTGTGAGTCACAAAGTCTCAAAAAGCTTTAAGGTTTGACCCTAGGTCATAGCGGGGGTCATATGATTGAGGCATAAGGGAGGAGCTGGAAAACCATTAGCCTATTTTGGGGTTTCGGGGATTGAAGGAGTCAAGGGGATTCACATCAGGGATCGTGAAGTCACAAAACCCAAAATACCTTTTTGGGTGAAGGTTGTGGTCACACGAGTTGGTCATGAGGAGTTGAGGGTCAGGCCTTGTGCTTGTTCACACAAGCGTAATTCCAAGAGGATGTGTGGATTTGTTAAAGGTTCTAGTAGGGAACTAAAAAGCCATTTTGGCTCATCAAGTGTTGAAGAACAATCCTTAGACCTGGAGGTCAACGGACCCTACCAAGGTAGAGGTAACAGGTCTACATCAAAATATATATAAAAACCAATTAAAATATGTCAATTTAAAAGTATTATATAAACTTATTAAGAAAAAAAACAATTTAAAATAAATCAATTAAAACTCATCATATATATATATATACAAATAACATGTAAATTTAAATACCTTTATATATAATTATTTAAAATATGTAACACAATTATATATATATATATATATATATATATATATATATATATATATATATATATATGATTTAAAAACNCTAAAAGTGCATTATATAAATTTAACACGCAAAACAAATATATATGTGTACTCATCATATATAAATAACTCAATTAAAACACAATCTATAAATGTATCATTTATATACCACATTTATAAACACAACATATTAACTAACGCATCATATATTTAAAACACATCACACATATATATAATTAATTAAAACAAACATATAAAAAATCAACATAAATAAAAAAACACATATGTAACATATAAATCAAACATAAAAATGAATCATATATATTAAAACAAAGAAAAATATTATAATAACGAGGGAATGTCTTAAAAAATAAATTGGAAAATGATTAAAAAATATGAATAGAATTAAAAAAACATATATGTAACATATAAATCAAACATATGAAAATGAATTATATATATTAAAACAAAGAAAAATATTATTATAATAGGGAAAGTCTGAAAAATGAAAAGAATTAAATCTGCATAACATTATTCTTTTAAATTTCTTAATTAAACTAAATTTTAAAATATATCATATATTTTTAACACTCAATCTAGTATATAAATTTATCATATAACATTATTCTTTTAAATTTCTTAATTAAACTAAATTTTAAAATATATCATATATTTTTAACACTCAATCTAGTATATAAATTTATCATATAACATTATTCTTTTAAATTTGTTAATTAAACTAAATTTTAAAATATATCATATATTTTTAACACTCAATCTAGTATATAAACTTATCATATAAATAAGTAAATTAAAATGTTTTAAATTTCTTAATTAAACTAAATTTTAAAATATATCATATATCTTTAACACTCAATCTTAAGAAAAATGACTATTAAAGTATTTTAAAAAGAAAAAACAAAAACAATTCTCGTCTAATATGGACAATCAATATCTCATGAATCATAATTTATATAATGTGATATTTATAATGCAATCAAATTTTTAAGTGAAAGGGATTCAACCTTTTGATACAATTTAATAACACTCTAATAACATCTACATATAGCTTCTTATAGAATGATGAAAAATTGAAACAACAATGAAAAACAAATTTCTGTTGTAACGGCCTTGTTGTTACGAAAACCAAGCGATGTATAATAGGTCAATTTTTTTTTTCTTTTAAATTTGTGTTAGGAAAATTAAACATCATAATAAATAGTCAACATCATCGACACACCAATCACATATATTAACGAACCAATAATAATACATTAATAATCCAATACCATACATTGTCGACACCTCGAAACCAAGAACCATAACACACACATCAATGTATTAACATATTAATGAACAACAAACCAACCTCATTACATTCTACCATCAATAACGATGCATAATAGTAGAATTCTTAAACATTCAATGCATCACATAAGGACCATCATCAGATCTCACTAAGAAAACACATGATACCAAAACGAATCATAAGGATCATAAAGATAATAAAAAGAAACACATAATATACTACCCACACAACCTACCCTGCAAGGTTAGGACCTCTAGGACACATAAGAAATTCTCAAGCCCAGGTTCCAATTGATTTTAACCATTCAAGGTCTCAAGGTCGGAGACTGTTTTGAGGAACAAGGAGGTGTCTACATCCCACCCACACAATCAAGTCCAAGTCGACTAAGATAAATCAACATCATCAATGATCATCAAGGTGCAATCTCATTCTAATGAACTAACACATGTAACATAAAATTCCATGGCGCAAGAGAAATCAATTGCTAAATCAATCAAGCATCGACATAAGCCAAGGCACAATAATCTACTCATTTAATCTTTAAGGCACAAAAAAATATCTACTTAACTTCCAAGCATGCAATTAAATCAATCATCGAAATTACAATAATCAACATCATTTTCAAGGTAAGCACACGATATAATTGGCAGATTTACATAGTTTGTTTGTCGATCATTGCGTGCAATTAATCATCCACCAGGAATCATACAGTAACATTAAGACAAGTGTGATAGATAACTAAGGCGTAATCATTTAAGCCTCAACTTGGTTCATGGCACAAACAATCATAAAACCTATTCATTAACATCATCCATGGCGCAAGACAAACAAATCCTACACCATCATACATGACATAAAATCCATTGCGCAAGAAGTCCAAAAATATTTAACTATAATACATTATATGAAATCCATAAACAAAAGAATTCTAATATCAATCAAATATAATCATCGAGGTAGAGTAAATACACTCATTACTTTTTATTAGCACAAAAGTCTAAGATCTAACCATCATAAAAATCCATAAGCGCAACAAGACAAACTCTAAAATCATCATTTAACACATTTTAGCTTGTGCGCACAAAGAGTATAAACTTAATAAGTCCTATATCCCATGATGGAATTGAATGTGAGCCTTCAAATCAACCATCACCTAATACATATTCTTATTCAAATCAACAAGTGTCCTTTTTACATTACTTCAAGATCACTAGGTTGTGTTTTCCCAATCCCTGTCACTACTAAGTTGTCATTGTATTTTTCCACTATTGTAAGCTTTATTTGGAAGTAATATTATTATACATTTTGGTGCACCTAAGATATTATATCCATTTAGCAAATGATGGTGAAAGTAAAGGTTAGGAGCATATAGTTGATCAAATCGTAGATGAGGGATTTATTTCTAAAATAAGCATACTATAATTTTAAACTGAATTATAATTGTAAATTGAATTATATTTCTGAAACATAATTGTAAACTGAATTATAATTTTAACTGGAATCTAATTTCAAACTGAATTATAATTGTAGACTAAATTATATTTCTAAAATATAATTGTAAACTGAATTATAATTTCAACTGGAATTTAATTTCAAATTGAATTATAATTGTAAACTGAATTACAATTCCAATTGGAATCTAATTTCAAACTGAATTGTAATTTGAAATATAATTTTAGGGATTCAACCAGCCACATAGAAGTGACCTACCCTTTTTCTATCAAGGGAAATGGCTATCAATAAAATGAGGATCGTACTTAAAATTTTTGGGGTTCAACATAAAAAGGGCAAGTTACGGCTTAAGGCAAGGATGCCGAGGAAAACGGGGACGCATCAATAAAATCGCTGACTAACAATCACGCTAAGACATTTAGTGGAGGAACTGGGCATTTGTGCAAGGAGGAATTCCCCGAGCTCTGCTAGAGGCACTTCGCTGAGTTAAAGTTTGAGCTTAGCTCAAAAATTGGATAACATTCTTGGCGTATCCTTAGGATCTGAGTGAAAATTTGAGTGTCAATTCCAAACTGTGCCTAAGATTCTGAGCATAATTATATAAGGGAGAGTGTGGAAAGAAAAGGGGTGCGAGTGAAGTCAGAGGATTGCGCATAAAAATCGGCGCACCAATGTATAAGCCCGAGAGGGTGAAAACGAGAGTGAGTAGGAGGGTTGGGCCTAAAATCTGAGAGCATAAATATTAGGTATGAGTGGGTAAAAACACAGGGAACTTAAATGAAAATTTGAAGTTAATTGAGACCACGATTCACTGGCAAGCGAAAATGATGAGTCGAGGGACCAATCCGCTGGCAAAAACTAAAAGCTGAGTGCAGGGACCAATTCTCTGGTTAAAACAAAATGTTGAGTCCAAGGACCAATTCTCTGGAAAAGGACGACTGTGTTGGGATTAAAGGAGACCACAGATTCACATAAATTATAATAGAAGTTTATATATGTCCCTGTTGGGTGCATTTCTGTTGAACCTTTATTAAATAAGAATAACAAGATTCGAAATCACATTTGCAGTAGGTATGTTAGGATCCAAAATAAAAAAAATATATTAGCGCCTTTCAGGCAGAAAAGTTAAAACTAACGAGGATTGAAATATCAGAGACATTGAAATTAAGATGTATCAACCTATGCATGGTAGAGGCCCTTGGGGCATTTCAGGTCCGGAGCAACATAATTGATAGGTTGATATCCAGGACTATTCAAGAGGACGGGGAACCAGAACTGGCTGAAGGTGAAAGATGATAACGATTTCTAGTGAAGGTAGTCAATGATTCGGTCAAGACGAATTCTGGAAGTGGGTAAGAAAAACAAGAGAAATTAAAAACGCAAACATCTCCAGGAAACTTGAAGGCCAAGCTAAAAGTAGGTGTAAAAGAATAATCAACAAGATGCAGAGAGGTTCTGGGCCCGTCATTTCGTTGGGAAATGGGAAAACGCAAGGAGAGGTGATACCAAGCATCACTAGGAATGGAGAAAAACACAATCAGAGAAGAACACCCAAGCGTGGGATAAGGAAAACCAAGGTGCAGAGATATAAAATAAAATCCAAAGCGCAGAGTTAAAAATACATCGTGTAGAGAAAAAGAAAACCAATCCGTCAAAATTTAATCCCAACTAACCACCTCAAGCAATATTTCCAACCATAACATACATCCAATACGATTCCAATAATACATGAATCTATGTACAATTTCTAACAAAATTACAACTAAATTTGGGTACTCTTCTTCCCCAGCCTTCCTAGCCACAAAGGGGCCACGCATAATCTTACACGTACGAGTCATGATCCCTTCCTCATCTCCCCCATTATTTTTATAGAGTTATTCTTAATGACATTTCCCATTTGCATGTTAAATTCGTTTTATTAAAAATTAATTAGGAAAAACTCTACCTCGTACACTTGTCACCCGATCCCTTAGTTTCACCAGAAATTCATTTAATTAATTAAATTAACTTGCCAATTTCCCACACCCACCTAAAAGCATTCCTAAAAACACTCTTTGCTGTCCCTTTATTCCATCAATTTCCTTTAAGGACTAATGCCTTTCTTAAAGCTTAGTTGGATTTTATTTAGGAAAGTTATCTAGACTAGATTCCTTTCTATGTTCCACATTCCTTTTGCATTTACTTTCCATTTTCTATCTAAGTTCCCAATTAACATGTCCTTGCACATAATAGTAATTAATTTTTAGATAACTTAATTCTCCTTTAAATTCTAAATTTGATTTTTTTCTTCACCCCCCCTCTTTATTGATTTCTTATTTAAATTTTAGTTCTCATACCCTACTTAGAGATAGGATTTAATTTCAACTAGGCTTAGAAATATTTTTAAGAATTTTTTTTTATAATTAATATCCTTTACTCATACAAAATTTATTTTAAGGTTGACCATGTCGAAATACAACACTGTTTTCTGGGAACCTAAGTTCATTGACTCACCAGTGTTAAATAAAAATCGCGATGTGTCCTTCAGGATGCACTACATGCACCAAGGGTGCCACTCTCCTTTATTCATGTTTCATTTATGCGGCGTACCCTTCAAGATGCACTATGTGCTCCAAGGGTGCCACTCACCTTTTGACTAATTTTGGTAGTTTCCCAACCCTTGGAGTCAATACTCCATCAAACGACGTTGAGGGAGACTAAGGGCCTCTAAGGAATAAAGACTCTGCCTTATTTACAGCCCCTTAGAATCTTAATGAGAGACTATCTCAGGATGCCCTCACATAATCATGGATCTCTCGAACTAGGTAATCATTAACCTACAATTCGAGCCACGATGGGAGTGCTAGTAGGTTGTCGCAGGGCTTCTACCACACCTCTCTCTCAATATCTTTGGTTGTTGTGCATGGCCCCTTTACTCCTAATGTGAGTTTGATTATCAAGCAATCGTCAGCCTGCATCCATCAAAGAAACATGTCAATGATCCAGAAACAACATCATAATATAGCTAGTCATATGCCACATATGCAATAACAAAAATACTCAAACCATATACATTTCACTCCCTGACTCGATCCAGAGTCCAAGGAGGTCCATCGATGCCATCAACATCCTCAATCTATCAAGAGTCTTACACACTCAGGAGAAACTAGTCAATAGCACCTGTCTATACATAAATAATATAACATAACGTCATACTCCACAATCTCATCATCAGAATCATAAGCGAAGCAGAAAATCATATAATGAACTGGATCACTTGCACGAAAGTGTCCTCAAATAATAAGTCACATCAGGTTCATGCAAGAGCGAGATGTTAATTACACCCCCTTTGGTTTGAAACTTCATCCCAAAGTTTTCACAGTATACAAGTGCATAAAATAAACTATCTGACAATATCTAAATGTCTATATATCAGACGAAAATGGAAATTGTTGATGCATATCATATGCATCCTCCCAGGTAGTTGAGTGTGGACTATAATTGTCTCACTAGACCTTGACCCGATCGACTATTCAACGCCATAACTGTCTAATGAAATGGTACATAATGAATATTGGCTCCGTCATGAGTGCACCCTCGTCCGATACTTGCAAATAACTCATGTCAATCACATGTGTAGGATCACTAACATAATGTTTCAAAACAAATACATGAAAAACATTGTGCATATGCCTCAAAGAATTAGGAAAGGCTAGTCGATAGGCCACGGGCCCCTTCCTTTTCACAACCTCAAATGGTGCCACGAACCTAGGAGAGAGCTTACCACCATTTGAAAACTTGATGGAACTATTGTGTGGTTTCACCCACAAGAAGAATCAATCACCAACTTCATAACTATAGTCAATGCGATGCACATCGACATAACTCTTCGTCCGATCCCGCGCTTCCTTGATCCTTTGTCTTATCATTTTCATTTTCTCTTCCATTTATTGGATTGCTTCTGGTCCTACCGGGATTCTATCCTCAAGTTGATCCCAATTCAAAGGCATCTGACACGATGGCCCGTAAGGAAACTCAAATGGAACCATATTAATGGTGCTCTGATAGATATTGTTGTATGCAAACTCTACCAGTGGCAAGAAATCCTCCCAATGCTTATGTTGGTTCATCACATACACACACAAAATATCCTCCAAGATTTGGTTCGCTCTTTCTGTCTTCCTGTATTTCTTTGGGTGATATGTGGTACTAAAGTTAATTTGGGTTCCCAAGGCCTCTTGGAAACTAGTCCAAAATCATCCTGTAAACACAAATCCTTGATCGGATATGATACTTTTAGGCACACCGTGCAATCTCACTATCTCCCTGACAAAGATTCTAGCTATGTCTTGGACATGATATATTGTACACACAAGGATAAAATGTGCACTCTTCGTCAAAGTGTCAACTACTATAAAAATTGAGTCGTTCCTCCTTGTTGACAGCGACAATCCAACAATTAATTCCATCGAAATGACCTCCTATTTCGATTTTGGAATAGCGTGTGGTTGTAGTAATCCCTCCAAGTGTATATGTTCAGCCTTCACTTGTGGACATTCTAGACATCTCGCCACGTAGTTGACTATGTATGCCTTCATTCATCTCTAGAAGAATAAGGGTTTAAGGTCTTCCCTCATCTTCGTGACTCCTAGATAAGCCATGTACACAAGTCTATGAGTTTCGTTCAAGATCAAAATTCTCAATTCACCATTGGGTGGTACATAAATCCGATTATTATATCTCATTAATCTATCGTTGTCCACAGTAAATACCTCAAAATTTGGTACCAACATGGTGTCTTGTCCGATAAATTCCTTAACCTCCTTATACCACTCTTCGTTTTTCTATATAGTTAGAATCTTTTCACATAGATTCGTCTGAAGAGGTATCACCAAAAATATGCGTGGTATTCGACTCAACACATCTGCCACTCTATTCATTGTTCCTTTTATGTAGGTAATATCAAATTCGTACTCGCTAAGAAGCTCTGACCAATGCCTTTACTGCGTGTTCAAGTCACTTTGCATAATAATGTGTTGCAAACCAAAACGGTCTATTTTTATTTCAAATTTTCATCCAATCAGGTAGTTTCTCCATACTCTCAAGGCATACACAATGGCTAATAACTCAAAATCATGCATCGCATAGTTCCCCTCATGATTTATTAACTTTCTCGAGATGTAAGAGATCACTCAACCGTCCTGCATCAAGACTCCTCCTAAGCCTTTCTTGCATGTGTATGTGCATACCAAGAAATCTTCATCCATGTCAGGGACTTTTAGTATTGGCACTGTCGTCAACAACTCCTTGAGCCGTCAAAATTGTTCCATGCATTTCTCGGTCCATACAAACTTATGTTCTTCTTCTACAATTCCATAATCGGATTTGCTATCTTCAAAAAACCCTCAACGGACCATCCATAATATCTCGCTAAATCCATGAAGCTACGCACTTCTGGGACATTCATCCGCACAAGATATTCCATAATAGCCTCTACCTTCGTTGGATCCACAGTGATAACTTTGTCTGAGATGAAATGCCCTAAGTAATGAATCTTTGATTGATAAAAAGATCATTTCAACAGTTTCCAAAAAAAAAAAATCTCTTGTAGACACTGTAGTACCAAGCACAAATTTTCGTCATGTTCTTCCATTGACCGAGAATATATCAAAATATCTTCAATGAATACTTGAATAAACTTGTCCAAGTATTTCCATAACAACCCATTCATCAAGCTCATGAATACCCCTGGGAAATTTGTAAGTCCAAACGGTAGAACTGTAAACTCGTAATGCCCAAACCTCGTCTTGAAGAAGGTCTTATGAATTTTTTCCTCCTTGATCCTTAACTGGTGATATCTCGATCTCAAGTAGATCTTCAAAAACACCATAACGCCCTTCATTTGATCAAACAAATCATCTATTATTGGCAACAAACACTGGTTCTTGATCATTTCCTTCTTCAATTGATGATAGTCAATGTAGAGTCTCCATGACCCATCCTTCTTTTGTATGAAAATAATAGGTGTACCCCACGATGACACACTTTTATGTATATGTCCTAGGTCCAACAACTCCTTCAGTTTCATTTTCAACTCCTAGAACTCAGGGGTCGACATCCGATAAGGCATTCTTGATATCGGTTCAGTCCCACATTTTAGGTTGATGGTAAATTCCAATTCCCTCTCAGGTAGAAACCCTGGTAATTCCTCTGGGAAGACGCCCGCAAATTCGCGTACTACCAAAAAATTTTCAAGTCATTCTGCCACACCCTTTTCATTCAACACATGGATCAAATATATCTCATATCCCTTGCACATGCTCCTTCATAGTTGTAGGGAAGAGATGAACCTTAGAGAGACTCCATGGTTTCTTCCTACAATCACTCATCTTTATCCCTCATCATCGACCAAACTCAACCATTTCGTCTTACAGTTGAGTATCACCTCATGCGGTTCCAACCAATCCATATCGATCACGACATCATAATATCCTAAGATCATGACGTAAATGGTGTCCTTTGTGACAAAATCTCCCAGGTTAAGGATACAACCTGTAACCTTTCCTCCAACCTTCTGGTTGGCTCCAGAAGCTATTTCCACGAAGCTAAACTCGTCATGTTCGAGTTCCTTTACCTTAATTATTTTTAGGGCTACACCAGAAATAAATCTCTCTGTAGCACCTGGATCTATCAAAATACTAAAGGTCTGATCAACGATGGTACCTAATGTCTTGAGCACAATAGACTAGTTCTTGACCTGGTGGTTATTCACCGTTGCATGAATATGATGGGCCTTTCCCCAAATATCCTATTGTAGTGTGCCTGAATGAACTAGTTTCTCTGGCCCTCTCAACCAGACAATCGTGCTAGTAATGTGGCTCTCCACATGTCTAGCATATGGTCTTCGACCCAATACTCCTGGTACCCTAGTATTTTATGCTGAAAAAGCCTGAACTAATGTTGTTGTAGACGACATTGTTGTTGCTGCTATGGTCCTCTGTAGGGAGTCTGCTATTTAGGAAACAGTCACCATGGTGTCGTGAACATGGATCCTCTCAGAGTGCCTCGATACCATGGTGGATGTCTAGTTGGTGTCTGATACTGCTATGCACCAGATGTCGCCTGTCCCGTCGGTCTTGCCTGAGTCCTGCTCTTACCCCCACTGATGAGATATTCCTCAACTATGAGGGCCTTCTGGACAACATATTTCAACATTTGAGGCATTAAAATCATCACTTTCGCTTGAATGTTGACATTAATACCAAACATGAACTTGTTGACCTTAAGCTTCTCGATGTTCAGATGCAGAGCATATCGAAGTAACTCCATGAAATGTGCCTTGTACTCGGGCACCGTACGACCACCCTGTCGTAAGGTATTGAACTCATTGAGATGACACTAAATGAATTCCTTAGACAAATACCTCTCCCGAAACCACTCCTTGAACAATTCCCATGACACATCTTCGAAAACCATGTTCAGTTTCTGCAAGAGCGTCTTCCACCATAGAAGAGCGCTCCCCTTCAGTTGAAAGACTGCTATGCAAACCTTCATTTTGGAGTTATAGTCGTGAAGTGCAAAGAACATCGCCATATTCTCCAACCATGCCTCAATGGTTGCACTGTCCGTGGCACCAAAGAAATATGGAAACTTGACCTTCTCAAGTTTTGAGTGAACGCTACCAAAACTATCTGGGGTGAGCGGTGGACCCTCAGGGGGTACCAATGCCTGCCTCATATCTATTGAAATGGATAATCAAGGCCTCAGAAATCCTCTGAAAGGACCTCATTAAACCTACGACATCCCCTATAGATAATGGAGGTGTCGCACTTCCTCCCCTAGCATCACATTGTCTGCCTCCGTGACATCCTCTAACCATGCTAACCTACACTAATACAACTCAAATTAATTAGTGAAAAATTAAAATCAAGTGTTTTCATAGTGGAAGGCGAAATGTTCCCAAGTCATGAGGTTGAACCTACTCTGATACCATATGTAATGGCCCCGCCATTACGACAACCAAGCGACGTACAACATGCCAATTGTTTTTTCTTTTAAAGAAGTGTTAGGAAAATTAAACATCATAATAAATAGTCAACATCATCGACACATCAATCACATATATTAAAGAACCAATAATAATTCATTAATAATCCAATACGAAACATTTCTGACACGTCATCACCATGAACCATGACATTCACATCAATGTATTAACATATTAATTAACAACAACCGAACCTCATTGCATTCTACCATTAATAACGACGCATAATAGTACAATTCTTAAACATTCAACGCATCACATAAGGACCATGATTAGATATCACTTAGAAAACATACGATACCAAAATGAATCATAAGGGTCATAAATATAATCTCAAGAAACACATAATATACTACCCGCCCAACCTACCCTGCAAGGTTAGGACCTCCACAACACATAAGCAATGCTCAAGCCCAAGTTCCAATTGATTTTAACCATTTAAGGTCTCAAGGCTAACGACTTCTCTGAGGAACAAGCAGGTCTCTACATCCCACCCACACAATCAATTCCAAGACGAATAAGATAAATCAACATCATAAACGATCATCGAGGCACAATAACATTCTAATAAACCAACAAATGTAAAACAAAATTTCATGGCGCCAGAGAACTCAATTACTAAATCAATCAAGCATCGACATAGACCAAGGCACAATAATCTACTCATTTAATCTTTAAGGTGAAAAAAAAATATCTACTTAACTTCCAGGCATGCAATTAAATCAATCATCGACAATAATCAACATCATTTTCAAGGTAAACACATGATTTGATTGTCGGATTTACAAAGTTCTCCTGTCGATCATTCCACAGAGTTAATCATTCACCATAAATCATATAGTAACATTGAGACATGTATGCTATATAACTAAGGTGTAAACATTTACGCCTCAACTTGATTCATGGCACAAGAAATCCTAACACCTATTCATCAACATCATCCAAGATGCAAGACAAACAAATCCTACACCATCATACATGACATAAAATCCATTGTGCAAGAAGTCCAAAAATCTTTAACTATCATACAATATATGGAATCCATAAATGAAATAATTCTAATATCAATCAAAGCTAATTATCGAAGTGGGGTAAATACATTCATTACTTTTTATTTGTGCAAAAGTCTAAGATATAACCATGATAAAAATCCATAAGCGCAAGAAGCTAAACTCTAAAATCATCATTTAGCACATATAAATTGGTGTGCACAAAGAGTCTAAAATTAATAAGTCCTATATCCGATGATGGAATTGAGTGCAAGCCTTCAAATCAACAATCAACTAATACTTCTTCTTATTCAAATCGACAAGTGTCCTGTTTACATTACTTCAAGATCACTAGGTTGTGTTTTCCCAATCCCTGTCACTACTAAGTTGTCATTGTGCTTTTCCACTATTGCAAGCTTTATTTAGCAGTAATATTATTATACATTTTGGTGCACAAAATATATTATATCCATTTAGAAAATGATGGTGAAGGTAAAGGTTAGGATCATATAGTTGATCAAATCGTAGAAGACGGATTTATTTCTAAAATAAGCATAGTATAATTTTGAACTGAATTATAATTGTAAACTCAATTATATTTGTAAACTCAATTATAATTTTAATTGGAATCTAATTTCAAACTGAATTATAATTGTAAAATGAATTATATTTCTAAAATATGATTGTAAAATGAATTATAATTTCAACTGGAATCTAATTTCAAATTGAATTATAATTTGAAATATAATTTTAAGGATTCAACCAACTACATAGAAGGGACCTTCCCTTTTTCTATCAAGGGAAATGGTTATCAATAAATTGAGGTTCGTACTTAAAATTTTTGGGGTTCAACATAAAAAGGGAAAGTTATGTCTTAAGGAAAGGATGTTGAGGAAAAATGGGATGCATCAATACAATCACTGACTAACAATCACGCTCAGACATTTAGTGGAGGAACCGGGCATTTGTGAAAGGAGGAATTCGCCAAGCTCTACTGGAGGCACTTCACTGAGTTAAAGTCTGAGCATAGCTAAAAAGTCGGACAACATTCTTGGCGTATCCTTAGGATCTGAGTGAAAATCCGAGTGTCAATTCCAGACTGTGTCTAATATTCTGAGCATAATTATATAAGGCAGAGAGTGGAAAGAAAAAAGAGGCGAGTGAAGTCAGAGGCTGCACATAAAAATCGACGCACCAATGTATAATCCGGAGTGGGTGAAAACGAGAGTGAGTAGGAGGGTTGGGCATAAAATATGAGCACATCGGTATTAAGTGTGAGTGGGTAAAAACGCAGGGAACTTAAATGCAAATTCAGAGTTAATGGAGACCATGATTCACTGGCAAGAGGAAATATTGACTCCAGGGACCAATTCGCTGGCTAAAGCGAAATGCTGATTCTAGGGACCAATTCGCTGGCTAAAGCGAAATGCTGAGTCCATGGACCAATTCGCTGGAAAAGGACAACTGTGCTAGGATTAAAGGAGACCACATATTCACGTAAATTATGCTAGCAGTTTATATATGTCCCGGTTGGGTTCATTAGTGTTGAACCTCTATTAAATAAGAATAACAAGATTTAAAATCGCATTTGCATTAGGTATGTTAGGATCCAAAATAAAAAAAAAACTATTAGTGCCTTTCATATAGAAAAGTTAAAACTAATGAGGATTGAAATATCGCAGGAATTGAAATTAAGATGTATCAACCTATGCATGGCGGAGGACCTTGGGTCATGAGAGGGGGGTGAATCAGTTGTAACCTTGCTTAAACAATCATATTTATTGTAAACTCTTTCCAGATCACTCAATGAAAATCACAATAATGCAAGGAAGTAAGCAATAGACCATTCAACATCATTCACACAAATGAGATATACAGAGACAGATATTTCTTGAGGAAACCCATAAAGTGCAAAAACCTCTTCTTCTTTATATGATAAGTAATCTGTACATTCTTTACATTATCATACATATGAGCACCAACTCATAATGAGGCTACAACCTCTATTTTGCAAGCTGCTACTTGCTGAGAGCACCAACTCTCTGGATTCTCTAGCATCAACTAGAAGAAAGCACCAACTCCCTGGTTTCTCTAGCACCCACTAGAAGGAAGCACCAACTCCCTATGTGTTCCAGCACCAACTGGATGGAAGCACCAACTTCCAGTCACACAAGCACCAACCTGTATAATAGAGAACAACAGTTTTCCCTTGCACTACCATGCCACCCTGGTTTCTCTGGCTGCAACCAAATGGAAGCTACAACTCCCTTTGTTCAAGCACCCACTTGAACCTCTGAGGACAACAATCCTCCCTAGCACCTCCCTACCACCTTGAAATAAAAATCTTTACTATTAAGACTTATTACAACGATATAAAGTTCTTCAATGGCTTACCGGTCTCATCACTGTTCTGCTACACTATGCTGCTATGTCTGCATCAGTGTCTTCTGCACACGCCTTGTACTTTCTGTTCTTTTACCTTTTATGCTCTTTACGCCATGTCCCTTCAATGCACCATTTCCCTTCTGTGCATTTCTACTGCTGCGCTCTACCTCGTTCTTCACACCTCAATCACACTCAACAACAACACCCATTTCTTCTTTGTTCAACATTCTTATACTCTCTGTACACCTTCTGCATGCAATCCACTTCTTCCTCTTGCATCCTCTCGCACACTAATATCCTCCACATCGGGGTGTTTTCTTCACTTCACTCTTCCATCGCTATCCCATCTCCTGTGTGCCACGTTGTCTCTCTTTGTTTTTCATCTCCTGCTCATTCTTAGTGCTCTGCCTGATCATCATGGTAACTCTTCAGCTTCTTTGTTGGTTTACCCCATGCATCCATCATCACTAGGTGTTATCTCGAGATTCCTCAGCTTCTCTGGTAGTTGAGGCTCTTCGTCTTCTCTGTCATAGACGAGCTCATCCTTTGGTATAAACCATCATTTGTTTCTAGCAGTTACACTGTGAAGTGCAACAATAGCCCTCCGATCTTATTCAAATTCATCTACACCGTTGAATTGACTTCATTGAATCTTCCGTTCATTTCGCTATTTCACACTTCGGCATTTCAGGATCCCCGTGGTGAAGATTTCGTTACTCTCCATGTCCCGATCCCCGAAACTCCGAGATGGAACTTGCCTCTTCGAGTTCTCTTCTACAGTTCTTCGACGATGTGACCACCGAAATATGACCCCTCTCCAATAACACAAGCACTTCAATCTCCAAATCAACGGACCTCGATCCATGGTGATCGGACGACTATCCTCTGCCCTGGGACTTCAGCCTTCGAGACTTTGGGGGAGTGATGGAGTTAAAACTCCCGAAGCAAAAACTCCCGAAGTGAGGTCAGTCTTGTGTCACTCGATGACGTGTCGTGACCAGAGTGGCTGTCACGTGTCACTCAAAATTGTCATTTCCAGTGGCCTGAAATGCCTAATCAACTCGACACTTGTCATTGTCTGATCGTGCCACGTGTCATAGTCTTCCACCTATCCTTTCTGACGTGGTCTGCCACATTCTCCTCCTAGATCTATCGGCCTAGATCACTTCACGATTTCGACATTCTTGATGTGAATGTTCTCGACACTTCCAAGTCCCGATCTGTGAAACTCTGAAATGAAGTTAGATCAGCTTTTCGGTTTTTTGCACTTCGCAATTTCGGGACTCCTGTGATGAGGAGTCTTGACACTTGACTCCTCCATCTTCCGGTATCCAAAACTCTGGTATTCGAAATTGTCTCATTCTTTCATGATTTCGGCGTTTCACATTTCGCGATTCTGGGACTCCTGTGGTGAAGTGTTTTGACACTTCATCTCCCGGTATCCGTAACTGTCTCCTTCTTTCGAGATTCGACATTTCGCATTTCTCGATTCTAGGACTCTTGTGGTGAAGTGTTTTGACACTTCAAATCCCGGTATCTGGAACTGTCTCCTGCTTTTGGGATTTCGGCATTTCGCATTTCATGATTCTGGGACTCCTATGGTGAAGTGTTTTGACACTTCAACTCCCGATATCCTGAACTGTCTCCTGCTTTGATATAGGAGCATCGTCAACGTCAAGGGGGCGTGGGGCAAGCGCAACACATTTTGAGCACATGATAAATTGTTTAAAACTTTTGAAGAGTGGATGCGCCAAACTTAAATGTGATAGTTAAGGAGAGGCGTACTTATATATTGTAAAGGACCTTGAGCGATTTCTCTCGTCCTTAGTAGACAGAAGGCATTTATAGGAGTTAATGCAAGTAGGTAGAATTCAATTCTAGATTAGACAGTTTTAGAAGGAAAGAGGAAAACAAGATATAGACACCCTCGTTGTGTATTGTAGCATTAGCATGATTATGAGTATAGAAGGAGGAGCAGAGAACTTTGTAGCAGACTCCATGTACAAAAGTTTTTAATTAATACAAGGAAGTTGTGATTCAGACTCATGGTGTTCGTATATTCTCTGTGTATGCATCTTTAAATGTCATGCCCTTAATGTTTTACTCTTTCTGTCATACAGTTGCTTTTATGCTATGTATGAATGATTTCTTGTTAAATGTTTGAAATCTGAGAGGAAAGGGAAGTGAAATGAGTTTCAATTGTTTCTCTGTCTGAGCAAGAGTTTCTGCAAGGAGTGCGTTGACAGAAGGTTCAGGGATCCGTCTCTGAAAGTTCAGGAGAGATAGCGGTTGTTCACATATTCATACAAGAGCTGCAGTCAGGCACATGAGTCGTGCAAGGTGTGCATAGACCAAGCTTAAATCCAAGGTTGAAACACTGGGAAGCTTTTGAGGCTTTTGAGAGACCATTGCTACAGAGTGTGTGTAAGGTCGAAGAGCGATTTACACTTTAAGTGTTGGGAGGCTGCCTCAAGGAGTGCATGCAAGGGTCTTCTTTAAGACTCGAAGTTGTGAGAGAGCTCAGGAGGGATAAATCCTTTGAAACCATTGAAGGCCGCACATGAAATGGAAGTATTTGAGTGATTAGAAGGCATATGGAGTTTGTGGCATAAG